>CAUYRH010138246.1:0-46495 GCA_963574655.1 Perodicticus potto
TACTAAAGGTAGAATATAAATGTCTTCATATAATGATTAAAAGGCCATGTAGGCTATGTTAAATAGTTCAATGAAAATATTTCAGATTGTATATAAAGTCAGTACATTGTGCCCCATGATTGCACCAATGTACACAATTATTATTTAATAAAAATTAAAAAAAATTCAAATAATAATAATACAAGTCTAAAGTTCAAAGCTTCCTCTAAGTATCAACTAAATCAGGTATAGGTGAGACTTGAGGTATGATCCACCCGGAGACAAAATTTCTGTTAGCTGTGAGCCTGTAAAACAAAACTCTTCCAGCCTCTTCCTATTACATTGCCAGCTCAAAAGCCACTGTCACACTTCTAGGCACCTGTGGTAATGACATCCTACTCCTCAGTACCCGTTTTCTGATTTAGTCAGCTTGGGCTGATACAAACGAAAAATAACTGCAGACTGGGCAGCTTAAACACCAAACATTTATTTCTCACAGTTCTAGAGTCTGTATGTCCAAGATCAAGGTATTGGAAGGGTCAGTATCTATAAGGGCTCCCCTCCTGGCTTTCAGATGGAGCCTTCTTTTGTGTCCTCACCTGGTTGAGAAAGAGGCATCCCTCTCCTGTCTTCTCCTGTAAGGCCAGTAATCTCTTCACCAGGGCTCATGACCTAATCCTCTTCCAAAGGCCCCACCTCCAAATACTTCCACATTGGAGGTTAGGCGGTCAACATATGAGTTTGAGAAGGACTCAAACATTCAACCTATAACACATATGGACAGTACACAGACTTCTAAGACAGACGGATTCAGATTTAAATTGAGACTCCACTGTACATGTGAGAAAATTGGGCAATTTTGGGCAATTCACCTCATCCCTCTGAGCCTCACCCATGTCTTCCAGAAAATGCTAATGAAATATGTATCTTCACTGAGTTTTTACAAAACTTAGAAAGAATGGAGTTATGGTGGCTATTCCAGTTTCTATTACCAGGAAATAGGCACCATGACTTGATGTGACCCAGTGATAGCCATTTCATTGTACTCATGGTTTCTGTGGTTTAGGGTGTTCTGGAGACATGGGAGGTAGCTCATCCCTGCTCCAGGATGTCTGGGGCATAAGCTGGGAAGACTTCCATGGATGCAGGTGAGGGATCTGTAGATTTCTTCACTCCTGTGACTGGTGCCTGGCCGGGATGACTTCAAGGTTGAGCTCAGCTGAGATGTGCAAGTGGAGGACCCAGTAAGGCCTGTGTGTGTCTTGAGCCTGTCACAGTGTGGTGGCTGTATTCAACAAGACCCCTGGATACGAGCATGCCAAGAGAGCCAGGCAGGAGATGTGGGGCCTTTGCCTTTTATGACCTAGGCTGGCAGTCTCTATGTTATATCACTTTTGACCCAATTCTTTTGACATATCCTTAATAATGTAGTGACATCATTGAGAAGAAAAAAAGAAACTCTACTAAAGGGGCTATGGCAGACCTCAAATAATTGAAAACCTTTTTTATCTTTTTAATTTCCGATTGATATTAGGGTACAATGATTTGGTTACAATGTTTGGGTTTGTTGGGTAGAGTCCCTGTCGAAGTTACGTCCTGCACCCAGGAGGTGTGCTATATACCTTAACATTGTGCCCGATAGTTGGGAACACACCATCCCCCTCCCTCCTTTCCTCTCCCCTCTTCCTTCTCCCCCTCCCCCACCTTGGATTCAATTGAGCTTTTCTCTTGTGTGAGCCTGTATTACTTTGTCTATTGGCTTTACATTAGCAAAGTGAGTACATTGGATACTTGCTTTTCCATTCTTGTGATACTTTACTGAAGAGAATGTTCTTCAACACTATCCAGGCTAATACAAAAGAATTGAGAGCCTCTTTATAAATAATGATGAAATATCACCATACACAGAAAGGTGCACACACATAAATATAGAGCTATATCTTAGTCAGTGCTCATTAAGCAACTCTCTGTGTAATCACCAGTCAAGAAATAAATGGCCAGAACTGCAGAGCCCAAGTATACTGTGTCAGTCATAATCTTGCTCTGTTCCCTAAAGGTGACCATGGAGCTGACTTCTATGATAAGCCCTATGCTTTATCTGTTTTTGAAGTTTATGTATGTGGAATAATAATGTATGTGCTCATTTGTGTCTGGCTTTTGAATTTATTTTTTCTTTTCAGTTTTAGTTTTTTGAACTCTGTTGTGTCGTGTGTAGCTGCCCATTGCTGGAGAATGTTCCATTGTGTGAATATTTATTCCATTGTTTATGGACAAGGGTTGTTACCAGTGAATAGTGCTGCTATGCACATCCTTAAGTACATATTTGTTGCACCTGGACATGAATTCCTCTCTGGTATCACCTGGGAGCATACGTTCAATGTGATTAGAGAGTGTGATAAATAGTTTTTCAAAGAAGATTGTACCTGTTTGCACTCCCAGAGGAGCACAGAGAGCTGTGTTTATCAACATCTTCACCAACACTTGGTATTTTTATTCTTTACTTTTGGCCATCCTATCAGGTGAGCAGGGGTATATCATTGTGATTTTTAGTTGTATTTTTCTGGATGCTAATGAGGTGGATCATGTTTTCACATTTATTGGCTATTTGGACATACATTTTTTGCAAAATGTTTATTCTTGTCCTTTTCTATTTTTTTTTGGCTTGTCTTTTCCTTATTGATACATGGTATAGGGTTTTAAAAAATACATTATGGGTAGATGGTCTTTGCTTATTAATGTTAAATTTGTGTCTTCCCCTGTAGCTTGCCTTTTCATTTTCTTGGTGGTATGTTTTTTTGTGTGTGTATTTGTGTGCTGCCTTTTTTGTCAAACATTAGGCTATAACAACATTTTTGCTTGTTCTTGTCACATAGGTGCCTATGGTGTGTTCATTTCATGGTTGTATGGTATTCCTCTATCCTTAATTCTAATGTAGTCCACCTAAAATTTATTTTCCTGATGATGTGTGCTTTTTGTATCTAATTTAAACAGTTTTTACTTATGCCAAGGTCATGCAGAAACTTTATTATCTGCTAAAAGCTTTTGAAGATGTTTAAACTTTACTGTATTATCTTCTAAAAGCTTTTGGAGTTATTTAAACACTCTTTCTTTATGCAAAGATCATCTAGAAACTTCATTGTATTATTCCAAAATTTTTGCCTTTCTCATTTATATCTGTAGTCATAAAACTATAGTTGATAAGAACAAAAAATCTGGCCAAAGACTTGCTTTTATAAATAAAGTTTTATTGGAACACAGCCATGGTCATTTATTTATATATTGTCCATGGCTGATTTGGTGTTGTATCCACAAAATTGAGTAGTGCTAACAGAGACCATATAGACTGTAAGCCTAAAGTATTTTTTTAACTGACCTTTTGGAGAAAAAAAATTTCCTTATTCTTGATTTAGATGAACAAAACATTTGGTTGAAGTACTTTCTTATCACCAAATGATTTTATCCCCCTCTCAGTGGAAATCTTTCCTTCATTCCACAGACTTCCATTTAGTGGTTATTAAGTGTTAGGCCTTGTGGTAGGTATTAGTGATACACAGAAGAGAAATATGGCTTTCAACCTATAGGATGCCACAGTTAGGTGGTACTGCCCTTAACTTTCATGGGCTTTGCCTCCCCAGCAAAGGCAAGTATAAGTTAACTCAGTAAACATAAAAGGTGCAAGGTGTTATATTAAGAATAAGGGACTCAGAGAAAAAGATTTTGCTTCAGTTCTCAAGGGATTCCCAGTCTAGGAGGTTGGCCATATGAAGAGGTACGTCAGTGGCACCATGGTCTGCTAACACCACCATCACACAAAGAGTGCTCACAGATACAGCTGGTGACAAAGCAAATGTGAGAACACAGAGTAGTGAGGGAAATAACCATTTTTTGTTTATTATATATGACCAAGTCAGAAGTGACAAAAAAACAATTCTGATTTTCATTTTATTTGTAAAGAAGCTATGAAGCCACCCCCTCCTTGTTCTCAGCAAGCTTCACCATGGTATCTGGCTATGAGGGATGTAAACATTGGTCATGGGGCTCATTAAATTAGTCATCTTGATAATTATAGGATCTCAGCAATCAGCCTGAATAGAGAGCTGCTGTCAGGATTCGTTGAAATGCATCTAAGATTGGGTTGTTAATTCTGCATACACATGTAAAGAAGGTTATATCTCTAAAACCAAGCTATATATTAATACTTCCTTAGGGCTATTACTAACCTTATATGATCACAACAGCAGTTCCATATCCTTCCCCGAATGTTTCAAAACTCTGCATCTAGGGACTAGATGGTTTGAATTCACTATTCAGAGGGGAATTTTTTTCTTCTCAGCAGACTCCATTGTAAAATGACAGGTATGAGAGAGGCACTTGTCAGGAGACTGCAGTTACAAAATAAAAGCACTAACAAAGCCAGCTTATTAAAGAAAAGATGGTTGGGCATGAAATAGGTTATGACAATCCAATAATTATCCAGGGTGCAAAGCCTGTGTTTTCCACATTTGAGTGATAGATAAGAATATTTCACATACAGTAGTGAAACCCAAGTTAAAATGTAAATGCTACTTGCTTTTTTACAAGCTCTGATGTCCCAGGCCGTGGCTATTACTAATACTTTATATATTCATTTTTTATCTTGGTGGTTCCATAATTTTGCATTCTAGTAACAAAATAAGGTATTTTATTTGCTTCTTATTGACTAAATGACCCCATGCAAGTGGTTTTCTCTCTGTAGATTCTCCCATTCCTGATTCATTTCTCTTAATCCAGAAATCTAGAATTAATCTAAGAGTTTAGGCAAAAGGGCCTGCATTTTGTTTAACTGGAAAAACTGCTGTAATAAATAGTTGCATCAGTTTGAGTCATTTGAGATTCCTACTTGGAATTTCTTTTCCGGAAGGTTCCTGGGTTAGGACAATGTTCAACTAGAAAGGTAGTGACACTGTAACTTCATATATCAATTGCACAGTCAGAAGGAGTTCTGATTCACATTCTTTGAAATTCAATCTACCATGTTCCATTCTCTTTGTTCATGTAATATTTTAGATTGTCTTCCTGCTGGGAAATGTTCCAAACAGTAACTTAGCACATTTTTAAAGAATAGAATGGAGTGATGAGAAAGTTGCTAGCTTTGATGGAATACCAGTTGTGCGCAGGAGTTGGTGAATCTTCTGTCGAAGGACAGAAAGTAAATATTTTAGGTCTTAGCACAACTACTCAACTCTGTTGTGAGAACAAAAATAGCCATAGACAATGATAAAACAAATGGGCATTGCTGTGTTCCAATTAATTTTTTTTAAATCACAAAACCAGGCAGGACTGGATTTGGCTATTTGTTCCCTAGATTGTAGTTTGCAGAGCCCCCATTTAGAGTATTGGGCTGGGAGGGTTGTGGGCAGTTATCTCGCGAAGCCCAGGCTATTGTAAATAATGGCTCTAGATCTCCAGGGTTCCCCACAGGGAATGAGCCTCTGCCTTGCCTCTTCCCTTCAGCCAGAGTAACACAACCTTATATCCCTTTATATTATGGTGTTTTGCGTGAGTTTTCACTTGAGTAAAGCATTTGTTAACTAGTATCAAGAGATTTGAAAGCCCCAATTTCTCATCCAACTTTGCTTTTACAATTGAGTAATTAAAAATCCCATATCACAAAATTCCAAAGCTGCAGATGCTGGCATGGATGCAGAGAGAAGGGAACACTTTTAACTGCTGATGAGATTGCAAACTAATACAACCTCTATGGAAAGAAGTACGAAGAACTTTCAAAGAGCTAAAAGTAGACCTTCCACTTGATCCTACAATTCCCTTATTAGGTATATACTCGGAAGAAAAAAAAATTTACCATAAGGACATTTGTACTAGAATGTTTATTGCAGCTCATTCACAATTGGTAAGATGTGGAAGCAACCCAAGTGCCCATCAACCCATGAACAGATTTATAACTGTGGTATGTGTATACCATGGAATACTATTTAGTCATAAAAGGTGGACACTTTACATTTTTTGTATTTACCTGGGTGTCACTGAAGCACATTCTTCTTAATAAAGTATCACAAGAATGGAAGAGCAAGTATCCTGTGTACTTAATGATAATATGAAACCAATGTATAAACAAATACACGCCCACATGAAAGAAAACCATAAGTTTATTCTAGTGAGGCAGAGGGGGTAAGTGGCAGGGGGATTGTTAAGCTCTCACCTAATGGGGGTATACAGCACACCTACTGGGTAAAGAGCTCGACTGCAACTTGAACTTTACCTTAGAAATGCAAACAATGTAGTCTAATCATTTGTACCTTCATATTAATCTGAAAATTAAAAAACTTGAAGAATTGAGGCTGAAAGAAGCTGCTCCCCCCACCCTCCAAATAATGCATACAGTGTTTGTCAGAGCTGGGACTAGTCAGCACTAGTGACTTTCAAGACTCAATTCTAACCATACCGTGCAGGCTCTATGCCGTCAAAATTCACACCAAGGGGAAACACTTACGTCAGTTGTTTTTGTTTGTTTGTTTGTTTGTTTTTGTAGAGACAGAGTCTCACTTTATCGCCCTCAATAGAGTGCTGTGGCATCACAGCTCACAGCAACCTCCAACTCCTGGGCTCAGGAGATTCTCTTGCCTCATCCTCCCGGGTAGCTGGGACTACAGGCACCCACCACAACACCCGGCTATTTTTCTGTTTTGCACTTCCACCGAGGCTGGGTTTGAACCTGCCACCTTCGGTATATGGGGCCGGTGCCCTACTTGATAAGCCACAGGCGCCTCCCATCAGTTTTTTTTCTTTTTTTTAAAGTAAGAACTACTTATCAGCATAAGCAATTTGTGAACAGAAATCACAGTATTAAGAGATTATATAACATTTCTCTGGAGTTGAGGGGAGCTCTAACAATTCTAAGTATAGTGTCTTACAACAGATTTTGAGTACTCAATGACCTTGTCAGTGTGAAGGTCCATGTATTCACATCTGTACTTTGGATGGTGGTAAAAAAAAGAACTGTAATGGAATTTTTCTAGAAGCTGGTAATAGCTAGTGTTTATTTCACATCATTCTCCTGCCTCATATAGATCCTCCCAGCCATTATGTTTCCCTTAAGTCTCTGCCTCAAATACAAAATTGAATTTTAAATTAAATTTAAAAATCTATGCTGCTTTTGGCCTTCATGGAAAAAAATTATACAGCATTTGCTCAGTTGCATAGCAGGGAAAACCTGAGAGCAGGAGGGCATAGATTTGTCTAGTCTTTCTCTCCCAGAGATGTTGAACTCAGGACTTCGGACCTGGAGCCCCAAGTCAGTGGAGGTCTAGAGTAGGTGAAGGCAATCCATTTCCAGCCCGCCTGTGGACTCTCCCAGGATTTCAGCCCAATGCCACCCTGGAGTCCATTATGGAAATGTTGTTAAAACTTCTAACAAAATGAAAAGCCCAAACCAATTTTCAATTTGCATCTCTTCCCCAAATATAGCATAAAGAAACCTTAAAGATTATCTCAGAAAGGTAACAAATGTTTTACTCAGCTAAAGCGAATATTCTTCCTAAACTTTTGGATTATTCCTATACATTCTGTTTATTTGGAAGACAGAAGGGGAGATAAGGGTAGAAAGTTCTCTTCCAGATAATCAATTGTAAAGATCCTCCCTCCTGTAAAAAGACTACTGATTTATATATGTAAGTTTAGAATATTTTCTATTACTTTATTCTTTGGCACAAGTTATGGTTTTTTCACATCATCTGAGCATTGTATTTTGGTGTTTTGGGGTGAAGCATCATTGTGTATTATTCACTTAGATGATTGTACGTGTCAGCATATTCAAACTATCTTCGTGGAATTCCACTCTGTGTGTGTGCACACGCATGTCTGTGTGTGTAGTATGTGTGTAGTGTGTGCACGTATTTGTAGTGTGTATGTGTACATGAGTGTGTGTGTGTAGTACATGTTTGCCTATGTGTTTTCTTAAGGAAGTAACATTCAGGAAAGGAATGAGGGTTTTATTTTGCTGCCTCATTGTTTGTAATTTATTTGTTTTAAGAAAACAGCATCATTTATGTGGGAATAATGACAGGGCTTGTGAAAGAAATTTTGAATGTTTTTCCTGATGCCTTTTTTATGTTATTTTTTAAAATTGACTTTTATACATAGGAGAATTATAACAGCATTATAGAAAGTACTGAAAGCAGAGGGGAAAATGTCACCTACATGTCTAGATGACTCGTAAGAAAAAGTTTGGATATTTTCAGTTTTCTCCTGGTTTTAAATCTTGTTGCTAGAGTCCTCTGTTTCAGAATTCCAGAGAACTTACTGACCAGGCCTCCACCTATCTGGATGACTGAGGCATTTCAAGATTGTTTGAGTGGATAACTAAGGATGCGTACAGCATTGAGAAGTGGGGACAGGCTGTCTCTTTTGGGGACTGGGAAAGCAGGACTGAGCATACCACATTCGGCAGACTGGCCAAGGTATCATAGAGCTGGAATATAAGATCCCTGTAGTTGGGTGGAGTGGAGATAGTCCAGGGGGAAAGAGAGTTGTGAGTCAGATTGTGAAGGGACTTGGATACCTTCCTCAGGAGTGGAAGCTTTGCTCTTTAGGCAAGAAGTCAGATGAAGCCCCCATGAGAAAAGCGCCCTTTGGAGCCCAGATTCATCCTCCTCAAGTATAGAGACAAAGAAATCGATCTCAATAGTTACTGTCAGCCAAAGACAATGTTCAGCCCAGCCATATGGGGGTCACAAAAGGCAATGACTGTTTCCCTCTCTACCTCACCACCACTCATGAAGAAATTGCAGGCATTGCCCACCTCCCTCGTGTTGTGTTCTGGGGCCACAATTTCAGTCTGCATTTGGGATGAGAGGGAAAGAAGTCAGCCTGAAATTTAGCATGAGATTGATGCTTTAACACAATAGGACTGAGCCTGAAGGACGAACCTGAGATAACTTTAATAGCAAAAAGAAACTGACAAGTTATATAATCAGAAAGAGCTGTCATTAAGGGGACTTCTACCCTAAGAACAATGGGAATCCTACAGAGGACAGTTGGTGGTAATTCCTGGAAAAGGTAAAACCAGTTCATGTTTGGACTCCAACAAATTGAGACTCCTCCTTCCTAAATATGTTATAGTGCACACTGAGGAATTTAAGCAATGAAAAAGAAGAAAGGATTTATAGAAAAATATGTATGCTGAGATTTCTATATTATCGGATCACTCTTTCTAGAGGCTAAAGGAAAATTTTTAACAAACAAGATAATATGGTTGCTTCTTCTTATGCAAGAGATCCCTCTGCATTTTGTTCAATTTTATGGTGCATTCATGTCATTTTGTTGTCTTAAGAACTTAATAATTAGAAGAAAAAACTTCTTTCTCCTTTGGGTTCAAATGAATGTTTCTAATCTTATGAGATTTTCCTGTTGTAACTGTTAAGGACTCCTCCGCAGGCCCCCTCTCTCCAACCTGAAGAACACTTCAAGTACATTTCTCTGTGGAGAAAGTCCTTTAATGGTTGCAATTTATCAAGATGTTCTTTTGAGACTATTTCTGGGAAGCATTTTTGGTTAATCAGAAAAAAAGAAAGGAAAATAAGAGAGAACAAAGAAGACACTGTAAGTGACCATGTCTGTTGGGTTCAGGATTAAATAGTCAGATTGAAGCCAAACTCAGAGAGAGCTTCAGTGGGGAGGATCCAGTCATTGGATTTTTTTAAAAATTGACTTATTGTTATTATTTTTTTATTCAAATTAATATGAAGGTACAGATATTTAGGTTCCGTTGGTTGTTTTCACTTCTAAGATAAAGAAGTTGTAGTTGAGCCCTTCCCCTAGGGGGCGTGCTGAACACCTTCACATTGTGCACATTAGGTGAGACCCCCCCTCCTAGTTTCCCCTCTTCTGCCAAATGCCCTTTTCTCCCCACCTCCCTTCTGCATTGTCCCTCCTCTCCCCTTTCCCTTCCTAGACTGTATTTACTTTGGCTTTATGGTGGTGCTTCTGGAGGGAAAGGGGTCAATTGCCTGAGAGGGTTTGTTTATGGGTCATTTATTTTTTTATTTTTTTGCAGTTTTTGGCCAGGGCTGGGTTTGAACGTGCCACCTCCAGTAATGGGGCCAGCGCCCTACTCCTTTGAGCCACAGGTGCCGTCAGGTCATTTGTTAACTTCTAAAAAAAAGAAATGGATTAGAGAGGGGGAAATAGGTCGAAGGGGAAAGATGACTCAGTAAGTGGTTTTGATATTTGGCAGAAGACATGATGGGTAGAAGTTTATTCAACACACACATATATACAAAAGACTCATTTTTTATTTAATTTTTTATTTTTTTATATTTTTGTATAAAGGGAAATACAGTATTTATCATGACTACCCACGGAAAAATAGTATCAGTCATCATCAATAGGAGATTCATATTAATGCATTTTAAAATTATGTAGATATTAAAATGAAAATAGTTCAGGCTCTGCCAAAAATCATCTCTAGTACCACAATTGTTGTGAGAGAACTACTTTTACTAGCCGCCATAATGTGCTTAAGAAAAAAAGGTATTAATCTTGATTCTATTGTCATCTAATTTTGAACAAAGGCATTAAGTGCACAGTTAGATTCATCAATCATAACACAGGAAATGTTACTGACATCCATTATGAGCTCCACAGTTGATTAGCTCCCTTGATTAAATAGTGGTGCAGCTGATGGGAAAACAGGAGACAAGCCAGCCACTCTCGCAAAGAGAATTCCCAGCAATGAGTCTCCTGGGAGTTAAGAAAAGAGAAAAGGAAAGTAGAAGACAAGAGTTGGGCTGCTTCAACAGTAACTCAGTGATCTCTGCAACAGCAGTCCCAGGAGTGGGCTCCTGAGATACAGCTCAGCTTCCTCGTCATGTACCCAGGGTACAGGATTTTAGTTTTTTTGGGGGTGGTGGTGGAGGGGGTGGCCATGACTTTAGCTGTCATTAGAAAAGTAAAATCCTAAGTTAAAAAAGATAGAGTCTGATGTGAATAATACTTGAATGTTGACATTAACTAAATGCCACCTTTTTGGACAGCAGCATAGAAATAAGGTTGACATGTTCTGCTATTTTTTTTTTTTTTTATGCAGCAACTTTCCCGAGAGATTGGAAAATCGGGAGGAGGCAAGCCGATGACATTTTGATTGCAGGCCCCACTCGGAAAGGTATTATGGAACTTTCTGCTTAACAAAGTTTTAAAAATAGTCCAAACAATAAATTCACCACCTCTATCTGCATTCCATCTTTTTATTTTTTTTTAAAGAAAATGGTAGAAGCTTTTATTGTTGCTTTTAGCACCTGAGATTTCCTAAAAATGGTTTGAAGAAATTGTTGTTTCACTGGGCACTAAGAAACTTGCTTGGGGAGGGTTGGCTGTTTATTAATAAGGCAGCTTTCCATGTCAGCCTCATTTGTAAGGCACTGAACTAGGTGCAGTATATGGAGTCTTCACCCCACCTTCAACCTTCTGCTTCATGAACACTTCTTGACCTTCACTGTGAGATGATTCTCTTCTTCTCCTTCACTTTCAGCACTATTCTGGTATCTTTTGCATGTCATATCTGCATCAGCCTTGCTTTGAAATTATTTACATGATACTTTACCAGGTTCTTTAAGGATAATAGCATTTCATAGAATAATGGAACGTTTTCTGTATAAAATGAATGGATGTGGATGTGAATCCATAAATGAATGCATGTTTGAATAGTGGAATGGATAAACAATAGTAGATGGATGATGGATGGATAAACAGATGGATGAATGCCTGGCTGGCTGGCTGGGTCAATGGAAAAAACAGAAAAGTATTTGTGACTTACACAATATTTGACATTAGACTGAAAGATTTTTGTCATCTTCATGTAGACCTGGAGAATGGTTTAATGAGCAAAGGTGTTAAAGTATAGTACTTGGAGGCTGGGTGTGGTGGCTCATGCCTGTAATCCAAGCACTCTGGGAGGCTGAGACGGGTCAATTGTCTGATCTCACGAGTTCAAAACCAGCCTGAGGAACAGTGAGACCCTGTCTCTAAAATAAATAGCCAGGTGTTGCGGCAGACGCCTGTAACCCCAGCTTCTCAGTAGACTGAGGCAAGAGGATGGCTTGAGCCCAAGAGTTTGAGGTTGCTGTGAGCTATGATGCTACAGCACTGTACGGAGGGTGACAAAGTGAGATTCTGTCTCAGAAAAAAAAAAATAGATATATTTACATATATATGTATATATATTTTTATATATTATATATTATATATATACGATACTTGTTGATTTGTTTTTTATCATTTTCCTTTGAGCCTACCTTCTATTATCCTTTCAGAATTCAGGTATAATATTTTCCATAGCTTCACATGTAGACTGATTAGAAAGGAATTGGAAGACAGTTTTGTTTTAAACTTATGTTTTTTTTTTTTCTATCTCATCTTGAGATGTCACATAAAAATTTTATGGGACCGTATTGATAAATTGTAACCATGTAATACCCCAAAGCTTTACCTTCTCCCTTACTTCTTCTTTACGCTCTTTGGGCTCCTGACTATCCTTAATACTTATGCTGGAGGGTTGAAAAATGTGTTTTTTATTTTTTCTGTATCCATTTTTAATAGAAAAAATGAGAGGATAGTTAAAACTTACCCCTGAAGCTACCGAAATAAAAATGATGTATCTTCCCAGCCACCTTTATAAGCATGCTTTGAAATTAAATGGACTGTCTTGAAAACAAGATACTAAACTTTATGCCAGTTTTCTATTCATATATAGATGCAATATCAATTGTATCTCCTATTACTGCTTTTGTGAGTGTTTTGTTCCCATGTTTAAAACATATCATCATCTAATGCAGTGTCTGTAAGAAAAACAAACACATAAAACAATAGTTGATTTAGGTAGATATGGATACTAATATCTTTTTTTCCTTGCATTTTCGCCTTGCATTTGTATTAAAAATATATATAAAATGTTGTATTAAAAGTGCATATAAATATATATATTGATATGTACATCTGATAATAAAACAGTATAAAAGTGCTTGTATATTTTTGAGACAAGAAGTGGTAGAATTAAATTGGAAGGTGAAAAAGTGTGAAAATGAGTTTAAGGTCTTCTTATACTTTGGTGGCTCGCATCTGTAACTCTAGCACTCTGGGAGGCTGAGGTGGGTGCAATGCTTGAGCTCATGAGTTTGAGAACAGCCTGAACAATAGAAAGACCTCGTCTCTAAAAAAATATCTGGGCATTGTGGCAGGTGCCTATAGTCCCAACTGCTAGGGAGGCTGAGGCAATAGAAGTGCTTGAGCCCAGAAGTTTGAGGTTTCTGTGAGCTAGGCTAATGATGGCACTCCAGCCTGGACAAACAGAGACTCTGTTTCAACCCCCCCCCCAAAAAAAACCCCACCAAAACAACTTTATTCAATGTTACTGTTATAACTGTAATGCCTCATGTAATTTATGACCAGAGTGATGTTAATATTGGTCAGAATAATGCTAAGCTATGCTGTAATAACAAATAAACCTCACAATTTCAGTGGTATAATGCAACAATCATAGTTTTTTCCCCCTCTGGCAACCTCTTCCATCTTAACTATGACATCTAGAATTGTGATGGAGGGAAGAAAGAGCTGGAGAACGCATACCAACTCTTATTTGCGTCAGTCCAGAAGGGACACAAGCTATGTCCATTTACAGTTATGAACAAAAGCTAATCCCATGGTCTGAACCTTAAATTCAAAGAAGCCTGGTAAATGCAAGAGAGCTTGTGAGATATTTGGTGAAGACTAGCAATTTTTGCCATTTATTGTATCCAAGAAACACCATCCAAGCTGTGATTCAGATTTCAACGTGGGCTTTGTGTAGACCTTGGGAGTGCTTCCTAGCCCTGTCTTTTCCTAGCCTCTGAGTACAGCCAATGTATCAGGACAACTAACCCTTATACCTGAGAAGATCTGTCTTCCTCATTCTAGATACTCTGCCCCCAGCACATTCCACCCACAAAGAGCAGGAGTTGGGAGGAGGAGTGGTGTAGTTCATTAACTCTCCATCTTTTCCCCACAGCATGTGATTGTCTTCCTCAGCATGTATGTGAGTTTTTGTTTTGCTTTTGGGGTTTTTCCTTATTCCTTTTTATTTTTCTTCAAATCCCCTAAGTATTTGGAAAGAAGACTTGCGGCAACTGAACTATCCTTTTTATAGGGTATCAAAAGGGAAGAGACTAAACCAGTATCTTCTTTAGCCAGCAGGGCTGGGGAAAAGATGACAATTCTAATATGTTAACAGTGACTCCACATCACTATCATCAACAGATATGTGCTCTATCTAGCCATCCATTCATTCATCCATCCAGATGTTAGTGGTACCAGGCCCTTGCAAGTCAAAAGAATCTCCGAGTAGCCCTATCTGTTTACTCTTCCCCTGAGACAGACTAATTGTTCTCTCCATCATGTTTTTGCTAACATTCTCAAGTGTGTTTATCCCATTAGATTATAGCCTCCTTAAGGCTTTGGAGGGCTTGGGTTTCACTTACTCTGTGTCCCCAGAATCAAGCCAAGACTTGACTCAATACATTTGAGGTGCATAAGTGGATGCTCTCTTCACCCTGCCTGCGACGCCAGTTTGAACAGAGGCTGAGTCTGTAGCTACAACAACCTCTTCACAACTTTGTTCCAGGAAGTTCTTTCCACCTGATGTCCTGGGGTTTAAGCAGTAAATGATTCTGATGGTGGCCTCTAGACAGCCACCCTGCAGTCAGTGCCTAGACCTGTGTGGGAACTTGCTTTGAAAAAAAATAAACAAAATAAACCTATTTGATTAAAAATCATTTATAGTCCTGAATGGGAGTTACTATCTAGAAAAAGGGATGTGCTTCCTTTCTGCTTTCTTCCGGTGCCTCTCTTCCTTCAGGCTATTTCCTAAATCTAGGCTTACTTTCAAGTTGTGCCTTGGCCGTCCTTCCTCTCACCCATACTGAGCTTCTACGTTCTCATGGCTGGGAGCTTTCATTCCATGTGTCTATCTTCTATTTTCTCCCAAATTTCAGGCCCATATTTTTGACTTTTGCCAGGGCATCTCAATAGGACATCTGACACAGACCTTGTGCTCACTATGCTCTAAACACAACCAGAGCTCACTTAGTTAATGTGCTGTGTGTGTCCTGTCTTCACTCACACCCAGCAGCCCTGAGTCATGATCTGCTGTGCTCACTCTCCAGCCCACCACTCTCAGGCCTGGGCCACCGTCATCGCTGGCTCCTGTCCTCCCAATGCCTCTCCCAATGACCATGTGTTCACTTGCGCTGTCAGGATTTATATCCTCTCTCCCTTGTATGTTTTGACTATTTAATGTCTCTCTCTATGGGTTAATTTATTTTTAACTCTTCCTGTTCTTCTTTGAGAGTCCAGATGATGATATTTCTAAAATATTATCACTTCTCAGATATAACATTGTGGATGATTCTACTTACTCTGCAAATAACTTGTAGATGCTAATGGAGCATCCACGGCTTCAGCTCTCTGTCTCTCACCTCCACTCTTGCAGACTTCACACTGCTCTTTCTGTGGGACCTCAGGCATGGCTAGCTTTGTTTCTTCCAGATGGAGAGGAAGTTACATAAATCCCGATGTGAAGACATTCTAGCTGCTCTTCAAAGTGCCAGCTCAAATCTTGTCCTAATCTCTACAATGAGAATCCATCTTTTCTTCCTGTTGAGCTCCAACACAGATGTGGAAAGTAGATTGCCTCTCAGAACAAAATCTGGTTGATTAATAACAGCTGCCTGGAGAGGTGTCTTGAGAAGGATTCTGAGGCTGGATCTGGGCTCAAAGGGAAAGATTGTCACGTTCAGTAGTAATGTATTTCTAGAGCATGAGAGAGGAATTGAGATATCAGAGCTGCTTAGATGATTTCTCTGATCTACGTTTGTCTTATACTAATTGCTAAGTTATTTGAAAGCATAAATTATATCCTGTTGAATTATATACCCAGCACCTTGAGTTTACCTACACAATGTCTTTTGATCATTAAACACTCTAAAAATGTTTGCTAAGTAATCCCTGAATGCTTGAGTATGCTGTGTAGTTACATAAGGTTGGAAGAGCTGGGGTCCCAGTTGTGACTGCACTGATGGGGGTCTCTCTACTTCACCACAGCTTCTACTCCTTTAAGCTTCAGATCCCTAAAGGAACCTGACTGTGCTGACACGAGAACTCCTTCTGCACAGTTACCTTTGGTGCTAAGTGGGACCAGGGACTCTGGATGAATGGATGACATCTAGTACTCTAGTATTACCCATAATAGAATGCACTTTCAAGTAGCATGGATGAATTTTAGTTTTAGGCTTACTTTTGCAGGCCAGCAAAGCAAGTTGTCAGAGCTTAAGTCCCTTAGCTAAAGTGAAAGCCCGAAGACTGGCTTGAAACACATTCAACAGGAGGGAATTATTGATTGTGTGGTCTTTAAAATGCCTGCTATTTAGACAATTTAAATATTGTATTACAATTATAAAGTTATAATTTCTTGCATTTTTCTCCCAGATATATACCTCAAGCATTTTAATTATTCTCATGGTATCAGAAACTACCTTATCTTGGTTTCTCTTCTCTGAATATTTTCCATTTGTCTGATGATGTACCCAGAACTGGTACATATTTGAGATGAGGTCTGACCAGCCCAAGAAAAAAAATCAAGAATCCCAACTCTGTGGTCCTACATAAAATATTTCTGTCATTACACCCTATGGGTGTATATTGGCTACATTGGCTCATTGGCTACATTGCTTTGTTGTCTCTCATGGACATGATGGACACCTGAAATTCCTCATCATTAAAAACCATCTCATTTCACTTTGGGTTGCTTAAACCTCTTTCTGTTTGCCAGAAAATCTAACCCTACTGTCCTACTCATAAAAGGGAAATTATTGGTTCCATCTCCAAATGTCTGGAGAGAGGCAGATGTTTGGCAGAGGGTGCAAACAATGTCACCAGGATTCTACTTTCATCTCTTCATCCTACAGCTCCATGTCCTCTGTTTTGGCTGTATTCTCAGATAGCCTCTGTTTTCACGGGCCCATGCTAACTTCAGGAGCTCCAGCCTAAATCATTCTTTGTTCAACTTCAGCAGAAGAAGGAGAAAGCACCCCTGCCTAAAAAGTCCCACGTGAGTCCAAAGTCCACTCTGTTAAGATAAAGTTGAGCGTGTGGTCATCCTTGTGTTGCAGAGGATTAGTAAGCTGATGGACCAGCCTAAGTCACGTGACCTGTTGTGGGCATTGGGTTGGGGAACATATGCATTGAGCAGAAGAGAAGATAGTAGCTCAGAAGAGACTAGGGTGTTATCACCAATAGCACGGGGATGGTGTTGGGAAGACCCAAAATAAGAAATTCTCTCTATAACATAATTAATTTTTACATTCTCTAAAGAAAGATAATATTATTATATAATCTTAATTAGAGATGTCTATTTAAATCTGGAAGCACACATATAAAAATCTTTATAGTGTTTATTTCTTAAAGGTGGTTTGCAAGAAGTTAAAATTTTTTCTTTGTAATTTTCTGTATTTTTAAACTTTTCCACAAATGAACATAACAGAAAATAGAAAAAGGAGTTGGAAAAAAGGGAGAAGAAGTTACACAACAGAGAAAAAGTTGCAAAAAAGGGAGGACATCAAAATTTATAGTACTACAGTTTAGGCAAATTGCCATAAAAATTATTAAACATATTGAAAAATATCAACCTCAAAGAGGTAATGTTTAGTGTTCTTGAGCATTTCAAATGTGGCTATTCCAAATTGAGATTAGCTGTAAGTGTAAATTACAAAATGGATTTCAAAGGGTTAGTGCAAAAAAAAAAAAAAAAAAGACAAGAATACAAACTATCTCATGCTTTTCTAAACATTTGGTTACACGATTACAAGTTAAAATGATCATTTTGGACATATTAGATTTAAAAATTTAATATTATCTAAGAAAAGAAAAGGAATAGATTATTTCTTATTAATTTTTTAACACCCACATCACGCCTTTAACAAATGACACATGTTCAAGAAGTCGTTGCTGATAGAATGAGTACATGAACCAATGGTAGCAAAAGGAGGAAATTTGTCTTTGGTTAAGGCAATTGTTTCTATCAGTTACATGGCAGCTTTAATGAGTAATTTCAATTTCCACATAAAATCTCAATCCTCTCAATCCCAATTCTATTCTCTACTTCCATTGGAGGTAGAGTATTTGATGCAAGGTTGTATTTGATGCTTCAGGTGCCCACATCCCTGGGCCTCTTCACTGTTTCAGTGTTTCAGTATACTCTGGCCTGACTTCCAGTGGTCATCACTGCTTCTCTGTCCAGGGCTATCTCTTGGCCTTGCAAGCACACCTGGCAGGCTGGGACAGCCAGATAATGAAGTCTTTGAGACCAACCCTCGATCAATGACTGATCTGAATTGGTGGATGGACACAGACTCAAGATAGCTCTGACGCACTCCAGAAGGAGGACTTTGAAACATGTTCTATGCTGTGTCCCGAGGATCCATAAGAATTAGGCTCTACTTACCATTGTTGTTACTTGCTTGGTGATACACCTGCTATTGGTTTTCTTTCCTTTTCTGCTTTGCCTCCCTCTCCCTTTCCAATATTTCCTGAAATTACTTCCCGCACGAGAGACTTTCATTCCGGTGTTATCTCAGGGACTGCTTGCTTCTTGAGTATCTAAGCTATGCCAATTATTTTTAAGGAAGAAAAGTTATTTTTCAGTCCATGAAGGGAGTAATTAAAGATCTTGGGTCATGAAGGCTGGGCCAGGACATGCACAGTACATCCTGGGTGGTTAGCCTTGCAATGGCTGCTGCAAGAATGTGATGTATCTGAGATCTCAGCCTGGCTTTGATGGTGAGCTGAACACAGGAAAAGCAATGATGTCCTATAAGGCAGGAGAACTTAGAGCACCTGTGGTCAATCAAAGCCCTTGGATAGATATTCCCAGCAAGGAAAGTCCATTTGAGAAAGGAGAGTGACCCATGACATTTCGAGGCTGGGGTGTGAACTTAGGCATTCCAGCTCTGGAGACCTCACTGTGACCCAGGAGTTGGCACAATTTTTCTTTTAAGGACTATCATAAATGTTTTAGGCCTTTAGGCCATAAATTCTGTGTTGCAATTAACTCAACTCTGTCTATGTGGCAATAAAGTAGCCATAGAAGATTCTTTAACAAATAAGCATGGCTGTGTTCCTATAAAACTTTATTTATAAAGACAGGAGCATGGCCAGGTGTGGTGGCTTAGGCTTGTAATCCTAGCACTCTGGGAGCCCAACATGGGTGGTTGCTTGAGCTCCCGAGTTTGAGACCAGGTTGAGCAATAGCAATAGCAATATAGGTGGGCACTGTGGGACCTGTAGTCACAGCTACTTGTAAAGCTGATACAAGAGAATCACTGGAACCTAAGAGTTTGAAGCTGCTGAGAGCTATGATGCCATAGCACTCTAGCAAGGGAAAACAAAGTAAAACTGTCTCAAAACAAACAAACAAACAAATAAACCCCCAGGAGCAGGCCAGAGTTAGTCTCAGGCTGGAGTTTGCTAACCCCCTGTTCCTAATGCTATTGCCTAACATTTTGATATAAAAAATTGTTTTTGGCTAGGGCAGCCAGGTCATGTGTTTCAGTGTCGACTTTCTGGCAAGCCAGGTCTAGCATGAATTCTTCATGAAGAATATGGGCAAAGAGGCTGGACAAAAGCAGGGAATTAGGGTACAGTGCGGGTGACATGATGGACGGAGAAGGGAGAGGCAGGAAGGGGAACTGCAAGTTTAAGCACTCAAGATGGAAGCGGGAGGGAGAAGCACTAAATCCTGACCAATATTACAAGGAAGCTATAAGTAGATGAAACAGGTTTAAGAAACGCCATAAAATTCAACTTTATAGGATTTGGGCTTTATAGCATATGTTGTAGCAGCCACATTGGATAAATGTATGTTTTTCATTATACTTTTTATTACACATTTAAAGTGCATTAAGGCACAAATAGCTATCAAAGGAGAAAAAAGTAGAGAAACTTTGGCTTCACAAGTAATCACATCAGTTTTAGGGAAGGCTGAATTTTATGAAGATGGAGAAAGATGCACGGCTTTTGTCCTTCCTGGTTTTATACTAACTCATTCTTCTTCAGGGAATGATATTAATAGATGTTTTGCTACATTTGTCTCCAGTCGAATCCTCCCCCACTCTTTATTTTAAAATCATAGATGTTCTTTATTTGCCTTTGAGTTGTAAGTAATTGGTTGGCATTCCCAGTCTGTAAAAAATCTACCTTGTTGGGGTTTGAAAAATAAAAATAAAAACCATTTTGAGAAATTGTACTTGAAATTATTTCTGGCTCAGAGAAGCTAGATGATATCCAGTGGTTTTTGACTGTATTTTAATCCTTAGTTTCTGGGGCCAGGCAGAGTTGGACAGAGATTCAGGAGAGGCCTCAGGGTTGCCATGCACTGTCGGGGGGCTGTGAGTTACACAAATGCACCTGGGCATGAAATGTAGTCTGTGCTTTGCCCCTGAGTGATATACTTTCTGAAAGAGAAAGACCAAAGGAAAAAGCATCTTATTCTTCGCACTAAATGCACTGTTCCCTTGCCAAGCCGTGGCCTTTGGGGCTGCCCCTGCTCAGCCGGGGCAGGGGGGACTTTTTTGAATTGGTGTCTTCCAGCAGTGGGATGATAACAGGTGGATTTGCAGACTGTGTATCATCGCATTGAGGATGCCACTGATTGTAAGATGCCCCACGATTTTAACAAGTAAGAAAGACAAAATGCTGTCAACCAGATTCTGATGTGCCATTCACTGATTGTAAGACACATTCCAATCTCAAAGATTACATTCCAATTTCAAACATGTTAAAAATGAAAAAAAAAAAAAGATAGGATGCAGCAATTTGCCTTGCTGAGAGTGTGTCCCTGTCTCTGATAAGCACAAAGGTGCCATGTAGAAGAGCTGTCACCCTGTGAGGATGAGGCAGGCAAGACCTAGGAAGGAGATTTTCGCTAGGTTTGTCCGTTTCCTGGGTTGAACAGCATCGCCAACCTCTGTGTTTTCCCGCAAGATGTCAACTGCTTGATTAAAGTTCTAAGAGAAGTAGAAAAGTGGAATATTAAAGCCACAGTGGACTTTGGGGATCCTTCCTTCTGTGTTTCTTCATTGGCAGGTGGGGAGCAAATTTGTTGATGTCCAGAGAAATGTTTGGTTGTTACAATTGGGGTAGGGAGCGTATTGATATTTAGCATGTAGAGGCCATGAATGTTGCTAAACATCCTACAATGCATGAGACAGTCCCCCCGTATAAGGAATTTTCTGGCCCTTAATGTCAATGCTGTCAAGGGTTGAGAATCTCTGATAGAGCAGGGGTGTGAGAACCCAGACACTGGAGTCAAGCAGAACTGGTTCAAATTCCAGCCTTGTGTGTAACTGGCTGCATGGCCTTGGGCAGGCTAATTAATGTTATGCCTCTATTTCCTTCTTTGTAACACAAAGGTGATAGTTTCTACTTCAGAGGGTTGCTGAGGACCTTAAATAAGATAATCGAGGCAAAGGAGGCTCTACGGATGGACAGCACAACAACAAGGTCTAAAGGCAGTCCACGGGTAGCTACAATTGCTTTACTCTAGATTGTCTAGAAACACGGGGCAGCTCTGAAGGAGGCATTATTAGTATCCCCATTTTACAGATGAGAAAAAGTGGTGAAGTTAGGATTTGAATCTAGAGCAGTGGTTGTCAACCTTCCTAATGCTGTGACCCTTTAATACAATTCCTCATGTTGTGGTGACCCTCAACTGCTATTTCATTGCTATGTCAGTAATTTTATGGTTGGTGTGGTATGGTTGGTTTTTGTGGTGACCCCCAACAACTATTTCATTGCTACTTCAGTAGCAACAAAAAGAGTAGTTGGGGTTCACCACAACATGAGGAACTATTTCAAAGGGTCACAGCATTGGAAAGGTTGACAACTACTGAACTGATCTACAGCCAGTTTTCCTAGCCAGTCCAGCCCACATTATGCTCCATAAGGATTTAGAAAAGGAGACTGCTAAAAGTATTGCTACAAAGATAATCCAGTCCAAAGTCCCTTCTTACAGATGGTGACTTGGCAAGTCTCTCTTTGAGAGGGAGCTGATCCGGGGCAAGTTCCAGGGTGTTCCCCCCACCTCTACCCCTCGAGCAATGAGTCTTTTTCTCTTCACTGCACTGCCCTGTAACATGACACCAGGTGTGGAGGAGAAGGAGGGAGCCCAGAAACCACCGCTTGCTGAGTGACTTTGGAGATCTTAGTTAACTCCTTCGGTCTGTCCCACTATATTGGGGAGGTAATTGTATGTACCTCATGGGGTTACACATACTGGGACAATGCTGTGCAGGTGTAGATCTCAGCTGTCAGCTAACAATAGACACATGAGTGCTTGCAGTGTGAGCACCAGGGGCCTGGAGTGACCTGGAACAGCCTGCCTATTGGACATCAGTAGTAGAGGTTGGCTGGAGATGGGGCTCCAAGATGGGAACTCACTGATGTTAAATGTTTGGGAAGGGGAAGGAAGGAATGGGGAGGAAGGGATGAAGGAGAGGGTTCTGCAGACAGGCCTTCAGGTGGAGGTGGGTCCTGGAGGGTTTCTATCACAGGTAGCACTGATGGACTTCAGCATGCGTGGAGCAGAGGGAAGTCCCTGGAGATGTGTGGGTGCACACGATCTGGGTGAATGAGCGCACCTCCCGGCCCAAGGTAGAGACAGAGCATGGAGCACGTGGCAGCCGCAACTCAAGTGAGAAAGGTCTGCTCAAGGGGGCACTGAGGAAGGCGCTTCAGGGCCTCGGACCTCTCCCTCGCCAATCTCAGGGCTTGGGAACACCTCCAGGTGACTGGGGAACTCACTTTGCATTTCACCAAATGCAAAGGAGGAGTCAGACAGAGGAGGCAATACCGCATGGTGGCTGAAAGGTCACACCGCTGTTGCCATACCACCTGGGTTCTAATCCTGCCTCAACCACTTGCCAACTCCGTGGCCTTGAGCAAGTCATTTACCTTTACGGGCTTCAGTTTCCTCATCTGTAAATGGGGGATAATGATAAACTCTACCTCATAAGGATGCTGATTGGATTAAACAAAGAGCTGTTTTAAGGCCCTTCACACAGAGCGAGGACTCAATGTTTGCTCCTCTTCCTGTTATTTAATATTATTATTCTTACTGTGTTGGATTTATTCCAAGCAGAAGCAGTGAAGCAAAAATGTACCCTGGTTTCATTCGAAGCAGGACTGAATCCTGCCTGCTCAGCCATGCACCAGCGTGCAAATGCAGGCCAGTGACTTCATCTGCTGAATCTGGTTTTCTTTTCTTTTTTTTTTTTAACCTCTGTAATGAGGAAAATGATGTCTGCCTTATAGAGTCTTCTGGGGATTAAATCACTTAACATACATAACACGTCTAATGCTTACTAAGCCCTCATTTCCTGTGACTTCCCTTCCCTGCTTGTCTCCTCCCTTCCCACTAGCTCATTGTCCCCACAGGTGAGTCCGCCAACTCACCTGCCTGAGACCAGGCAGCTAGAAAGTAGTGGAGTCAGCCTCGAACCTGGTTGTCTGTTTGGGCCCCTTTCCCCTGGTTTACCTGCCTATTTCGGGAGACCTGGGCCCAGAGGACACCTGGAAGACATGCAATTCATGGAAGGGACATCTGATTCTGAGATTCCCCAGGCATGATCCGTATGTTCTCCCCACTGCAACAACAAGAATATCCGTGCCATTTTTAGGGTTCTTCCTCTTCTGTTATTTCATTTTATTTGTCCAATCACCCTGGAAATATAGTTCTGGGAGACATTATTGTGCTCATTTAATAGAGGACAAAATGGAGGAATTCAAGAGGGGAAGAGTCTGGCTCAAGGTATGACAGGGTTAGGACCAGAACCCAGGCCTCCGTCTGAGTGTTCCCTGGTCTAGTGCTTTTTCCACATATTGAGGTGCTTTTCCTTATTTTCTCACACTTGACTCCTTTAACCCTCATTCTCCATCCCTTCTCCATCCCCTCCTATGCTCAGCCCTATCCTGGCCCAGCTATAGACTCATAACCTGGAGGATCATTGAATCTGGCTAAGCTCTGACATCACAGAAAATAGGATTAACTTATTACACTCACTCATTCCAAATTCTGGGTTGATGCAATTGTAAATTGAACAGTGGTAAAGTCCAAATAACCTGGCAGTCAAGATAATTCAACCGCTTGAGGCTGGATGTGCAGAGTACAAAACCTGGGAGGAAAAAAATCTGAAGCTTGATCAGAGAGTGAATTTTGTGACCTAAAGCCTTGTTAGGGTCCTGGATTAGATAGGCTATGAAGGAGCCGAGGAATTTGGCGACTGAAAAGACCTGATTTCTACTGATCAGCTTAGCACAACTTAAGCAAAACAGGAATATATTTAGTCATCTAAATAGAAAATCTAAGGGTACCTCTGCATTCAGGTATGGTTGGATCCAGGGGCTCAAACATGGCCATCAGAAACTCTGTCTCTCTGAGCTTTGTTTCTCTCTGTGCTGTTGTCTTCTCAGTCAAGCCCTCCCCAAAGGTGCCCAAGGTAGCCATCAGTAGCTCTGTGATTATAACCTACCAGCCTAGTCACCCCATCAGGAAGAGCATTTTATTTTCAGTAAATCCAGCAAAAAAATTCTTACTGGCTTAGGTTGGGTCATGTGCCTCTCTAGAACTCACCATTGTAGGTTATGGGACATATGGGAACACATAGGGTCAGGTTCACAAATCATATTAGCTGAAAGTAAAAGAAATGAGGGACCTTATGTCGAGAAAAAGGAATTGTGGACATTATCCAAAAGTACAGTTGGCCACTATAATATCCCCCAGCGTCAATTTCCTTTTCTGAGATTATAGTCTGGTGTGCCCCATTCTAATAATGTTTCGTGTTCAGTTTCTGACCTAACTTCCTGATGAAAAACTGAATAAAGCTCCTTCTGTTTTATTGATTTTTATATCCATAGTTATATAACATCATTAGCTTCTTTCTGATCTGCAAATAAAGCTGAAGATGTTTCCTGAACGCTCATCGTGCTTTTAAAACCAGATTTGACGCTCATAGTTGGGGTTTAGTGTATGACTCCTGTCTTTCTGTCTGGGTACATGCAAGCTTCCTTAACAAAACACTGGAGACTAGGTGGCTTCTCAGAACAGAAATTCCTTTCTTACAGTTTTCAAGGCTGAAGTCCAAGATGAAGGCACTGGCAGATTTGGTGTCTGGTGAAGGCTCACCCCTGGCTGATAGCATCCTCTCACTGGGAGCTCAGATGGTGGCGGTGCCTAGCTACCTTTTTGTGGTCTGTTTTACAAGGACCCTCAGCACCTTCCACAGGCCCCACCTTCTAATATATCACCTTGAGGGTGAGGACTTCAACATTGGAATTTTGGATATACACAAACATTTACACCTTAGCACCTCCACAGAAACCAAACTCCTTTCTTCCGGAAAACTCCTTTCCCCAATATTGGACTAGAAATCAATTCCTTCTGTACTCTGTGGATGGAATTCCCCTTCACCTCTATAAATGGAGTATGCATGGCTGCATCTAAGTATTGCATTTCCTTATCTACAGAGATTGATTCAGGGGTGAGTGTGGGATCTAAGCCAGTCCAGTCCAATCAGAAGGAATCAGAGGACCTTCTTTGAATCAACTGAATGACAGTCTTCATCTTCCCCCTGCTCTATGGGAAGGAAGTCTGGGATGGTGGAGGCCATTCTTTCCATGTAGGTGGAGCCAAGGTGGAGAGAAACTGAGCTCTGACCATAAAGATGAGACCTAAATTTGGCTGTATCTGAAGGCAGAATGATCTGACTTACTAGTTGTTTCAACCAAGATATTTCATCAGTGGTGATGAGTTTTTTGTTATTTGTAGCACAATGAAATTTTGATGTCCCCAAAGTTCAACAGCTAGTAAATGTCAGCATTTGACCTCAAATTTGTTGGATGCTGTTTTGTGATACTTCAAATTGTTCTACATTCACTTCCAAAAGCTTTCAACTAATTTCAAATTAGTAATCATAGAAAATAGAAGGCCCTATACTGTCTCCTAAAAGCCTGACTAATTTGACTTCTCCTTTTTCCTTATTCACATCCCCACACTGTGGTTTTGCCCTTTGCACATCACCCTGTCCATTCTATTTCCCAGATCTTTTTGGGTATTGTAGTTTTTTTTTTTTTTTGGTTTGTTTTTTAAGCAAATGTGTTAAGGTGTAATTGGAATACAGTACACTGCATGAATTTTAAAAGTGCAATGTTATACACTTAAGAAATTATAACCACAATCAATAAAATGAACATATACAACACACACAAAAATGTCCTTATGCCCCTTATAATTCTGCATGTCTTCCTTGAACTCCCATCTCCAGCAGACACTGCTCTGCCTTCTGTCACTAAACTAGTTTGCATTTCCTAGAAATCTACATAAATAGAATCATACATTTCATTATCTTTTACTGGTCTGCTTTTTTCCAAAATAATTATTTTGAGATTTATCCTGTCACTTCTCAGGCTTTTGGCTAGTAAGATTTATCCCCACTGCAATGTCTATCTATCAGTAGTTTGTTACTTTTTATTGCCAGGTAGTATTCCATTGTGTAGATGTATTGCAATTTGCTTGTCTGCTAACATGTTGATGGGAATTTGGCTTGTTTCCGATTTTTATAAACTAAAAGACACTGTAAACATCCATATATAAATCTTAGTATGAACACAGGCTTTCATTTCTCTTGGGCACATATCAGGAATGGAATAACTGGAACATATGGTAAGTGGACGTTTTAATTTTTTTTATAAACCCATCAAACTGATTTCCAAAGTGGGTGTTCCATTCTGTGTTCTGACTAGCAGGATGAAAATTCCAGCTCTTTCATATTCTTGTCAACACTTAGAATGACCAATCTTTTAAATTTTATCTGTTTTACTAGGTGTATTATGGTGTCTCATTTTGATTTTAACTTGCATTTTCCTAACGAGTAATGGTATCAAATAATCTTTTTGTATTATTCACCATTCATATAGTTTCTTTGGTGATGATTCTTAAAACCTTTGCCCAGGTTTCAAGTTAGTTTTGTGTTTTCTTATTTTTGCACTTTGGAGACATGCTTTTATCAGACATGTAATTATCAAATATTTTATCCCAGTCTTTTCATTCTCTTTTAATTTGGGGTGAAAAAAAAACTTGATTTTGATCAAGTCCAATTTATCTTTTTGTTCTTTCATGAAACATGCTTTTAATGTTATGTATAAAAAATATTTAACTCAAAGTGGCAAAGGCTTACTCTTCCTTTTTACTTTTGTTTAATTTTACACATGCTATAGGTTTATGTCTTGGTCTATGATAAATTTTGAGTTAAGTTTTGTGTATGATGCAAAGTGCAAATGCAATCAATTCAGGGTATAAAGAACAGTTTTTTAAATAAATGGTGCTAGAACAATTGGATATTTACCTGCCAAGAAAAGAATGTAAGTCCATATCTCACTTGTTATTAAGCAGAGTCTTCTATAAGTATAAAAATAAATGCCATTTAGGTTAGATAGGTTGGATAGTGTTATTCAAATATTCTATATCTTTACTGATTTTTTTGTCTACTTGTTCTATCAATTACTCAGAAGTATTGAAATATGTGATTATATTTGTGTGTTGATTTATTTCTCTCTGATTTTTATTAATTTTTATTTCATATATTTCAAATATCTGTTATTAGGTCATAAACATTTAGAATTGTTATACCCTTTTGATTAATGATCCCTTTATCATGAGGAAATAACTTTTGTTATCCATAATTGTTTTCTTTTCTCTGAAATTTACTTTTTTTCCCTGATATTAATGCAACCACCTTACATTTCTTTTGATTTGGATTAGCATGAAATATCTTTTACATTCTTTTAATTTTGACACATTTTATCTTTATTTTAAAAGCATGTTTACTGCAGGTAGCAGATAGTTGCATCTTTCATTTTTGTCCAATTTGAAAATCTTTGCCTGTTAATTGGGATGCTAATAATTAATGTAATAATTGACATGTTTAGATTTAAACTATTATTGTGCCATTTATTTGTTATTTGTTTCATATTGTATTTGTTCCCTCTTGCTATAGTTTGGACACATTTTGTTTGTACCTACTAAAACTCTTGTTGAAATTTGATTTCCAGTGTGGCAGTGTTTAGAATTGTGGCCTGGTGTGAGGTATTTGATTATGGGGCAGATCTCTGTCACTACAATGAATTAGTTCCTGCAAGAGTGGGTTGTTGTAAAGCCAGGATGCTCCTCAGTTTCTCCTCTCTTTGCAGGTATCAGCTTCCCCTCCAACCTTCTTTTCCATGTTGTGACACTACACAAAAGTCCTTACCAAAAGCTAGGGCCATGTTATTGACCTTCTGAGCCTGCAGAATCAGCAACTAAATAAACTTCTTTTCTTTATAAATTATCCATTTTCAGCTATTCTTTTATGGCAACAAAATCGACTAAGGCACCGTTTTCTCTCTTTTTCTACTTTCTTTTGATTAATTGAATATTTTTAATGAATCTATTTTATCTCCTTTGTTGGGTTATTATCTGTAATAACCATTGATATCTGTTACACTGATTTTTGCTTCTTGGTAAATGGCATACATTTTTACCTTATAACTATCTGCCTCCAAGTAAAACAATTTCATTTCAAGTGTAGTTTAATATTATAGCAACATATTTCCATTCTACCTCCCCCATCTTTATGCTATTGTTGCCATACAATTAACTTTTACATATTATAAATTTCCCACATTCTTTTAACTGTCATTTTTTAAATGTTTACAAAGATTTAAAAACTATTATTTCTAAAGATTTAAATGTTATGTATTTACTCATGGAGTTGCCATACCTGTACTCTTTGTTCTTTGTGTACATCCATATTTTTTCTAGTATTATTTTTCTTTTGCCTGACTTTCCTTAAAACTTACTATAGTACTAGTGATAAATTCTTTCAGTTTTTGTATATTTGAACATGTCTTTATTTCATTGTCTTTTTTGTAACTATATTTGCAGTATTGTATAGAATTCTAAAATGACTGTCTTTTCTTTCTGTGCTTTAAAGATGCTGTTCCATTGTTTCTTTGATTGCATTGTTTCCAACACCTCGTCTGATATCATTCTCATCCCTGTTCCTTTGTGTATAACAGTCTTTTTTTTCCTGTCACTGCTTTTAGGATTTTTCCCCTTTTCAGTGGTTTTGAGCTATTCAATTATTATGTGATTTGATTATTTTTTAATTTGTCTTGTGCTCTGATTTATTTTCTTGGAATTATGGGTTTATGGTTTTAATCAAATTTGAGAAACTTTTGGTCATTATTTTTTCAACTATTTTTTTTCCTGCTAATCCTCTATTCTCCTATTTAAAAACCTTCCAAAAGTTCTCTTATGACTCATTGGTACTCAGATTTCTTTAAACAATAGCGTATTCACTGCACTTCTTGGTTTTTGATCATTGTTATTGCTGTGTCTTCAAGATCACTAATATTTTCTTCTGTAAAGTCTGATTCACCATTAATCTTAACTAGTGTATTTTTCATTTCAGAAATTATAGTTTTTATAAGCATATAGAATAAGGTTGTAATAACTCTCTTAATGTCCTTATTTGACAATTCTGTCATCTGTTTTGGGTCTGAGTTGCTTTTGAGTGATTAATTTTTCTCCTTATAATAAGTTTTATTTTTATGTTTTGTGCACACCTGTAATTTTTCACTAGATCTCACAAGTTGTGAATTTTATCTTGTTGAGTTCCTAGGTGATTTTTTATTCTTACACATCTGAGCTTTGTTTTGGTTAAGTTCCTTGGAAACAATTTGAATGGTTTTTGTGTGTGTTTTTACATTTTTTTTTTTTTTTTTTTAAGATTTCTTAGTCAGTAAAATTTTTCAAGGCAGAAATCTGGAGTAATCCTAGAGTTCACTTTGTTTGTTTCTCATCTTTCAGGGATCATTGTCCTTCATTGCCTGTTGTTCAGTGTTTTGAAAGCCATTGTTTCACATTTTCTGTCCTTTTTTATTTGTTTCAGGTGGCAGCATTAATCTGGTTTCTGTTACTCCAGCTTGGGGCTGAAAGTAGAATTGTAGTCTAGCTTCCAAATCATTTTTGTTTGTATCACTCTGACTTTTATCAGTATAATTGTTACTTCTATTTAGAGTTGAAGAAATAAAAAAGACATTAAGTCTTGGAAAAGCAAAATTAGTTACAGATGGTGGGGATTTTCTTTAGAGTGAGCACAAATAAACAAAAAAGTGAATTTACTAAGGAGAAATAGACAATGAGGCCAGTTGTTAGTGACCTGTTACTTATCCTTCTTTCTTCTTAAGATTAGAACTCCCAGGCAAAGCAAAGTGATGTCCATCTTCCTTGCAGAGCACTAGCTTCTCTCTTTTATTATTTTTGGAACTATTGATTTCTACTTAAAATAGATTTCTCTAGATTTTGGCCTCTATGGGGATTAACTAGCAACAAATTAAGTGTTATCTAATTCAGCAATTTGAAAGATAGTAGAACTTCTGTCCTTTAAGAATTATCATGGGACAATGAAGACGCTTTATAATATTTATTCTGCTGTGTTCCCACAGAACTAAATATTGTTTTATGATGTGCTTCAGTGGTGGGCACTCAGAACTGGAAGTGGGAGGCCTGTGAACTCAGGTTCCAACCCAGTCAACAGCTAAAAGTGCCTTGTTTCTACCTCTATGATCTTGGCCACAAAATGGAGATTAAAAATACCCCAATTCCTTGATTCCCCTGAGTCACTGGGAAGTCAAACATAGTCATAGATATGGGCTTAATAGGAAAAGATTAAACACTGAATATAAGGTTATTATTTGAAATTCTGCTCTTTGAGAAACTAGGTATAAATGTCCTGTTGCCTTTAGGAAGAAAACCTTGGGTGCAGATGCCAGACTCAGGTGCATTTTACTGAAAGAAAGGACTAGGGTATAGTAGGGGGCCCACAGGCTTGGTAGTTGAACTAATATAGGTTCTGTAGGTGGACATATTTACTTATGTACTTCCTGTTTCAAAGCTAATTATTTGAGCCCAGCCTTACCTAGTAATAACCATGAAGGCATTTTGAGCCCATTCCCTAGCCGAGCTAAAGTGTTTCCCCTGGAGGTGAACTTTTCATGCTTTGGCTCTGCTGCCGTGCCCCCACTCTATGTGTCTCTTAAGTGCTGGCCCAGTTATCTTCTGGGAAGGCTGCCTAACAGATTTAAGTGTTTTTCCATCTATGCATCTCCTCAGCTCTGTACTGCTGATAAAGATCTTACTCTATTGTAGGAAAGTTGTTCTTTAACATTTCTAGCTATTTTACTACATCTGAGGTCCCTCAAAGCTGAGAAGAGATTTAATTAATCTTAATATTTTAAACCTTCTGATGCTTAAAACATATGACACACTCTCACAGTTTTATTTTTTAAAGAAAATCCTCATAAGTATTTCATGCCATTTCAAAAAAAGCTTAAAACAGTTGAAAAGGGATCAATTAAAATAAAAGTATCCCAGTTTTTCAGGCTCTTTCATTCCCCAGAAGGTTTTGCCACTGTCATTGGTTGGGAAGCAACATCCTCCCAATACCCACATCCATGGGTGTGGTTTCTAGACCCATACATTCTGACTACTAGAGAATATTAGATTGGATTATGATTTACTTATCATTCCACAGCTTACTTTCTTTGCTTGAATATGTTTGGTATGGTATTTTTGCATTCTATTTTATAAACATCTTAGTTATTTACCAGTTTTCCTACTGACAAACACATTTGCAGGTTTTTGCTGCTATGTAGAAAGCTGCAAAATGTCTCTTTGGAAACTTTCATTCTGCTTTCCAAAAAATTTGGAAATGTTGCTTTCTAAGAGACTTTGAAATGTTTGATTTAGTTCCTCTCCTTCTTCACCAAGATAACAAGAACTTTAAATTTCCAAATCATCAGTTTAAAAACAGTTGGTTTCACAACTGTTTCCAAATAATTTTTTTTCACATTTTAAGTCCAAACATCTTAAGGCACAATTTCAAAACATTTTAGATATATTAAACTAGTTTATTTTCTAAGCTTACTGATGAGTTGAAATTTAGAAAAAAATGATTTTAAAACAATTTGAGATGTTCCAAAATGACTTGTAAATATTTTGAGGCACTTGAAAATTCATCAAGCTTTTAAAATTATTTGTAAAACATTTAAATAAAAGTGTTTAGAAATTGCAGAAAAATCACATCATATCCATCCTATAACTTTGTCATTGGAATTTTTTTCCAGATTTTATCTTCTAAGATTAGAAAATATTTTTAGACCCTGATAGTTCTTTTTCACTAAAGGAATATAGAGTACTTCTTATCATCATATCATTTTCTCTGCTTTTCTTCTATCTGGAATTGAATTCCCGTTTTCTTCATTCATTGAAAAAATATTTCTTGAGTGCCTACTCCTTGTTAACCTGTGTTCCAGGTGCTAAGAACACAACAGTAAATAAGAGACAAAAATGACTACAATTGTGGAGCTTCTGTTTCAGTAACAGAGATGAAAAATTCACAGTTTTATTAAGAAAAATATAGAAGACAGTGATAATTCTAAGAAGAAAAAATAAATCAAGCCAAGAAGAAAAGCACAGGAAGTGTTGGGGTTAGTGCTTGCACAACATAGCTTTTGAATAGAAGGCCTGGAGGAAGTGAGAAGGTGAGCCATGTGGATATTTGGAGAGAGATCTTCCCAAGTTGGATAAGAGCAAGTAGAAGTGTCTTGAGGCATGAACATGAGTGTTTTGGGTATGGCTAGGAGAGAGACAGTGTAGCTGCAGTAGAGCGAAGATGGGGCAGCAGTGGGAACCGAAGTCAGGCACATAATAGGACTTCATAGGTAATTTTAAAGTCTTGGGCTTGTTCTCCAAGGAAAATGGCAGTCTGTTGGAGGGTTTGTGTTCTGAATAATATGACTTACATTTTTGTGGTTACCATGTTGAGCCATGCGGGTGGCTGAAGGTGGGAGCACAGGACTCAGTGAGGAGATAATTATTCAGGGGAAAAAAGAGGGAGGAACAGCAGGGTTAAGGGTTAGATTCTAGGTAAAATGAAGGCATCATGGAGAGGATTTGCTGGTGGACCAGTTAAGAGTTATAAGCAAATGATGATTTTGACTGAAGACATTGAATAGGTGGCTTTGCCATGGAAGGTGCTGTGATGCAGTATCCTGAGAAGACCGCAGGAGAAGTGGACTTGGCAGGGGACATCACACGTTGGTTTGGGACATTTTACATCTGAGATGGCTTTATATATCCAAGTGGAATGGTCAGATGGGCAGCTGGTAATTCAAGTCTGAGTTGAGAAGCAAGGCCAGGGCTGGAGATGTAAATTTGGGAGACAGCAGCATATGAAGTTGCATTTATAGCCATGAGGCTGGAAGCGATTACCAAGCATGAGTGTTGAAAAGCAGGAAGAGACCCAAGGACTGTGCTCTGTGATATGTCAATGCTTTGAACTTTGGAAGATGAGAAGGAACAAGAAAAGGAGACTGAGAAGGTTCAGTCAGAGAACCAGTTGAGGATGCTGTATCTTATCAACCAAGTGAGAGGTATTTTAGGAAGCAGAGGGGGAGAAGGGACTCTCAGGCCCAAGTTTCGTGAACACTTTTCTTGTTCTTTTGTTAGTGTCAATCTCCATTCTTAAGTTTGTTAAGATTAATTGGCATTTATCTTTTCTGGAAGCCAGCATTCTGATTCATTTTCCTAGTGCCTCTGTTAGCAGTACAGCATCTGGGTAAAGTATGAACCCAATAACTGCAGTGTCAGGATTGTTTTGGAAATAAGCAATTTCCATTTCAGAGGCAATGTATATTGAAGTCAGCCATTGTGCAAGAGTCCTGAATTGATTTAGGGCTTTAGATGGACACGTTCCCAGTAGAAATCAGCACAGTGTTCCTTCCCATTGTTCAGGCAATGGACCTCGGCAACCAGTTAGGCATTGCTATATGTAGGGAGGATCTTGAGAAAGTAAATAATTGGGTACTCATAATTCTTAGCCTCAAGTAATACCACCTACCTTATGTTTTGTAAAAGGCCAATGGACTCAATTACCATTGCTTTTTATGATTATGAAACATTTTGCACAGGCAATCAATCAGTTAGTCATTCTGTAAACATTTGACAAACTACCTATTATGTATTCAGAATAGGGAGGTATACTGTGAAGAGTTGAAAGCACCAATTCTTAGTCCCTGCCTTTAGGAAGTTATTGCCCAGCATGGTGTCAGCTTCAGTGATATAACTGTAAATATTCTTCTTTTCCTTTGCGTGGTAGACATTATAATTGCTGGTCAGACTCTTAACTGCTGATTCTGAATGTGATCTGAAACGCTTTTCTCGGAGGCCATTAAGAGTCTACGTTCATGCATGACAGCTATCTGCCTTCCCATATTTTGAGTTTCATGAAATGGGTACAATGAGGCATTTAGAACAAGATGGAGCACAGTCATGAGACATTGAAAGCAGTCTCTTTCTCATGTGGATAGAACATTGGAAATAAGACAGAGCACTGGTTCAAGGGCCTGTTCTGCTAGTGGGAATATGGTTTGGGGCAAGTCACTTCAACTTCTGGATCCTTTTCTTCTGTATAGACTTTATGCAGAATATTTTTACAGGAGTAGTTTCTTCATGTGGCAGAGGTTGAGTAGATTCAGAGGTTAATATTTCTCCTCCCAAAACTACTGCTGCTGAATCTCTTTTGAATACTTATTCTTGCCATGCATTCTGCTGAAGGACTTCCTTTATCTGCATCAGGCAACTTAATGTTTGCAATGTCTCTATGGATAGGGTAGGTACTATCTTCATTTGACAGAGGAAGAAACTGAGGCACAGAGAGGTGAAGTAACTTACTCAAAGTTGCATAGCAAGTAAGTTTCTGAGGTTGAATTCTAACCCAGGCTCTCGGACTTCTAAATAACTCCAAAGTCCGCTTACTGAATTACTTCACTGTACTGAGGGCATTGTGGTTTTTAAACTTTTAAAAAGAAAACAGTGTTGCTCCTATTGAGTCCAGGGACCTGGAGCCCAATATTTCAGGGTCCATCATGTGCCTCACTAAGCCCTCACTTCCTGTGAGGCATGTCCATGGAGCCTAAGGAGTCTGAGAAGCAGCCTGAGAACCTCAGGGATGGAAGATCTCACTGGCTTTCAGTTTCCACATCCTCTTCCATGTGACTAATACAGCAGCATAAAATATCAGCATTCATTCCTCAGTCCTCAAGGGAACCACTTAAATCATAGATGTGCTAACTTGAATCCTGGATTTACAAAACATAGCAATTAGGAAGTGATTCTTCAAGGCTGTTCTGGAAGCTGCCAAGGATGTTGTTTTTAAATTACTCGGCATCTCTGCTCTGTGGACCCATGGGACGTGTCTTTTTCTGGCCTCTGTGTTAAGGGCTTCTCTTGAACACTGGTGTGCTTTAGCCTTAAGAACACTGAATCTCATAACCCTCTATGACTTCCTTGACATATTGGCTTCTAGAAAACCCAGAGCCAAATTAGTAGCACAGTCATAGAGGGTTTACCGAATTTACTCATGGCTCTAAATCCCTTTCTTTCTCTTATTTTCCTTTGGTCTCATTTTTCTTCCTTTTAATTTAATTTATCTTTCTGTAGCATGTGCCTTTTTGGAAGCCATTTTAAATTTCTTTTGGAATAGAATGGGCTATAAATGAAGAAAAATTATTCTCTTTAAGAAAGAATTCTCTGCAAATGATTGCATTAATACTAGGCTCCCTTAGTTAGCTTGACGTCTTGGATGAATGAGTCTTTCATTGCTTTTTATAGTATTTTAAAGTTCATCATAAAGGTAGAACCCAAAATGGCTAGAAATGAAAGGAAATAGGGTCATATTCAAATACTTCCAAATTGTCATATTGTAGATTGGTCAAAGTAAGGTTTAAAGAGTCATCATTCAGGATGAAGGAATGAAGGTGAAACAAGAGAAAAACGAAATAGATCTCAAGCAGAGACTTTCTTAGCTCAACAGAGTTGAGTCCCTATTTTGTGTTAGAGACAGGGCTGGCTTTGTCATACATACTTTATTTTTTAATCCTCAATGCAAATGTATGAGTTGCTTTCCCCATTTTACTGATGAGGAAACTGATGTTCAGTGAGGTTAAAGGAAAAAGAATGTGATTGGATGTTTCAGTTTATTTCCTACATCCATCTATATCCACAATCCACTGCATCATCCAGCATTCAAACTACTGCCAAACTCCCCCACTGATCATGCTGCCTGCACTCTAGCGCCCCCTAGAACCGACTGGTCACTCTGCAACCAAAGTTATAGTAAATCCCAAATTTGCTTCTATTATCTGCCAGCTTACAACTGCTAAGTGAAGGGCTCAATTACATCTTGGATTTTATATCTAACAAACACAAACAACATAACCTAATTATATGAACCCTTATGTTAATCTGAAATTAACAAAAACCTTTTAATATCTTTTCTTTTTGTCCTGAAGATAATGACTAAATTCTTGAACATGGCCTTATACCTGCATGGCCTAACCTCTATCATCTCCAGGTTCGTTTCTCACCAAAGTTTTCTTTTCTCTCATCCTCTATCACTATAGATAGCACGTATCAGAATCATCAAGAGAGCTTGTCAAAACACAGATGACAGCACTCCTGCTCTCTGGAGGCTCTGATTCAATAAATTGGAGGGGAAGCCCGATAGGTGTATTTTTGACATTTTGCTAGGTGATGCTGATGTTGCTGTGCGAGGCCCGCCCTTTGAGCAGCACTGCCCACCACCTTGTTGTGCACTGTTGAGCCTTTGTGTCATGGTCTGTGAACTTTTTTTTGTAAAGGACAGAAAAGCCATTATACAAAGGTACATATTTTTGACTTTGTACTCCGTTTGTTCTCTGTCTCAATCACTCAATTCTCCCCATTCAGTTCTGTCAATTATAGCATTAAATCACCCATAGGCCATACAGAATGAGGGTATCTGTATTCCAATAAAACTTTCTTTACAAAAACAGATGATGGGTTGGGTTTTTTTGTGTATACAGACCACGAGCTATAGTTTGGTATAAGCCGTACTACCTCTTACAAGGGGGCTTGTGCCCATGCTATTTTCCCCTTCGATTAGAATGTTCTTCCTCTCCCTATTTGTCCAGGTATTTCTTTCTAAGTCTTCACTCCTCACATCACTCATATCTTCTCTTCACCTTTCTGAACTCCAAGGCACTCACAGAATTATTCACAAATTCACCCATTGAATAACATTCATTATGTGCCTTTTAAGTACTAGGTAGAAGTCCTTGGTACTAGGAATATGGAAAAAATGAAGATACAATTTTTATTACCTTAGGGTCTCCCATCCTTTATATGGAAGATATACAATATAGAGGTAAGCAATAGGGAATTAAATAAGACTCATATAAAAATATGGAGTGACATGAACAATGACATAGGAAGGAGTCCTCCTATGTAGGGATTAGCACAGCTCAGTTTTGTGTTTGTTTGTGAGGCTGTGGGACTCACATAATTCTACTTCATCACACTGAGCATTCAGTGAGATGGAGTCTTGTCTGGATTAACTGACTATTGTTTCTTTACTGCCTAGTGTAGAGCCTTTAGGCAAAACAAAGATGAGGGCTCCCAAATACTTCTGGATTTAATGAGCCAACCCTGGAACTATTTAACTTATTTTTGCATGAAATTCCTGTTCAACTGGGTCAATACCTTCTGACAAAGATGCTAGGGCATAAGATTTGTGTGTTTTTTCATTAATTCATTGATCCAATGTTTGTTGAGCACTTAATATGTGCCCAGTTCTGCTCTAATTTAGGCAACAAAAGGGTTGTCTAAAACAGAAAAATAGGACTTGGCCTGCAGGTTTATTTTTCTTTCCCTTTGGACTAACGGCCCCTGCTGCAAACATGCTTTGCCAGATCCTCAGTCAGGCCAAGAAGCATCCGAGCTTGATAGCCCTCTTTGTATTTATTGGAGTCAGAGGTACTGGAACAGCACTAGAAGTCTTGCATCTGGAATTGTTCAGGCCAGATGTTAGTTGAGACAGAAAGAATAACCCAGAACCACAGAACAAACTGGGTCCTAATGATCAATACAATTTTGACTCAGTGAACATGGATTATATAGCAAACTAAAGAAAGACGGTCTAGACTTCTAAAACAAATGTTTCACGTTAAAGATGCTTAGACTGAAGGTCATCCAGAAGCCATCCACACAATTTTCCACTTACCCAGGAAATATTTTTCTTCTAAATGCATGAAATCATGTTGAGGTATGGTGTTGAGGATTATGCTGATTAATAATCATCTGAAACTTCGAACAAAAAACCCAGAAAAATATCCCTGCTGTCATGGAGTTTAATTCTGTGGTCCTCAAACCTGGTATATGAATTGGTACCCCTCTGTGGCCTGGTTTCTAGCAGGTGAATGATTGGCAAGGGAGCAAAGCTTTGTCTGTATTTACAGAAGCTCCCCCTTTTTGCTCACATCACTGCCCGAGCTCCTCCTCCTATCAAGTCAGTGGCAGCATTAGGTCCTTACAACAGCACAAACCCTATTATAAACTGAGCATGTGAGGGATGTATGGAAAAATTGTCTTCCATGCAACAGGTTCCTGGTACCATAAAGGTTGGAGACTGCTGATCTAGTTGAGGATGGAGGTGGAACAGACAGTAAACCCTCAGTGCATATGTATTTGCTGATGATCTAGTTGAGGATGGAGGTTGAACAGACAGTAAACCCTCAGTATATTGTATTTGGCATAAATCAACACAAAAGACAAAAATAAAGTAAGGAATAGGAGGTAGAGAATACTACGTGTGGAGGCAGGCAATTGCAATTTTAAGTAGAATAGGGAGCAAAGGCCTTGCTGACAAAGTGACATTTGCATGAAGGTGTGAAGAGGTGGAGGAGTGGGCCGAGGAACCTGGTCAAAATCTGAACCCTCCAAACAGAGGGTAAGTTCATTCAAAGGCATTGACTGCCCGGCACACCTCTGGAGCAGCAAGGAAGACATGGAGCCAGTATAGAGTAGTGAGTAGACCTCCTGCTCTGTTGTGATGAGACGCAGGCAATGTGAATTCAGGAAATTATCTCAGTGATTAACTTCCACACTATCTGGTGACCAAATTCTTGAAGCAACATTCTTTTTAATCATGACAACAAAGGAAAAGTAAAAATCTTACAAACCTTTCTAAGTGTAAATAGTTCCTTCTTGCCCTCACTGTCCCTGAAATAAAGCCCCTGGGAAAAGGTGGTTCAATGGCATAAGTGTAGTGAAAATTTATCAGGAAATATTTTTGAAAGATCTTTTATGTTGAACAGTTTATCTGGAAGAGTTACTGGGTAGAATTTAACTAGATCATGCCTTTTATATGACATGGAATACAAACCCTGCTGGTTATTTTCCCATATCCATTTTTCCTTCTCCTGCAATAATAGAACTCCTCATTTTAGTGAAGGATATGGCTGCCCACAAGCAAGACATTTGACAGCTTCCCTTGCAGCTAGTGTGACCACGTGGCTCAAATCTTGCCAATAGATAGAATATAAGCATAAGTGTTATGTACACTTCAAGTAAATGTCTTTAAATGTAAAGAGTATGTTATTTCCTTTGCCTGTATTTCTTGCTGGCTATAATAGGGAAATAATGGCCAAGCCTCCAGCAGCCATCTTGGACCTCATTCCAGCAACAATAGAATGCAGAAGCCCAGGTGATGACAGAGTCCCTAGGGATTGCAGAGCCATCATAATGGTTCTGGACTGCCTATCTCCTAGAAATTTTATGGGATAAAATAAAAACTCCTCACTTTGAAGCTTTTCTTAATTTGGGTTTGAGCTCACACATAGCAAAATTTAATTAAAACTAATATATCTGGATTTTATAGAGCTGCAGAGGTCTGAGAAGATTCATAGCAAATACAGGTGTTTATTTTTTAAACCCTGAAACCAGATACAATCTGAGTGAGAACTCTGTGAGTATGTGCTTCAAAATGAGATTTCTTTTATTGTTTGTTTTTATTAGAAAGTAGCTCATGCTCATTTTAAAAAGGGCAGACAGGAAAAAATAATAATGATAAAGTGAAGATACAGCCGTTATTCCACAGACCTAGAAATGATTAGTTAACTTTCATTAATGTATAAATATTACATGGGTTCTCCAAAGTTTGAGAATCCCTACCCAAGGGAAAATAAGCACGCTCTCACCAAATAGAGAAGGGTCCCATGTCAGCAAAAAGAAGAGATGCTATTACAATTAAAACATTTTCTCCCACTCAAATTCGGTAGTGTGAATATAAAATTTATTTCTATGTGTGCTTCCTGAGGGGGTACTGTTCAACTTTGCATCCTCAAAACAAAGAGCTCAGTCCCTTGAGTATGGCAGATGTGCTGATTTCATCCATGCACCCCTTCCTTTCTGCTCCCCATCCTTCTCCAATCTGTTGTCTGTCCCCAAAGTCTGACCCCTGTGCATTACCTCAGTGGTCTCCTATGTCTTCTGGATCCCAGCTGGGTTTGGCCAATGGATAGTTTGGAAAAGAAAGTAAAAAAGAGAAGAAAAGAAAGAAGAAGGGAGGTTGAAGATAATTTAAGATAAGATCAAGGTCTTTATTCCCTTGGCCCCTCCTGTGAGCTCATGGGCTCTCTTCAGACCAGTTGTTCAACCCTCCACACCATGTCTGTGGCTCCTTTATTAGTTTCAGCTATTGGACTCTCCCCTTCCAAGGTCTGGGCTCCACTCCCTCCTTCAGTCCCTCTTGCCTGAGGGCTGTGATAGCCTCATTGCTGCCAGTCCCCTTAGCCTACCCTTTCCCCTTGTAAATACCTTACTTTATTCCTTTGTCAACTGTTTGTAAACAAACTTTCCAGCAGGTATTTATATTGACTACACTGTCCATTTTCTACTGAGACACTGATAGACTCCACACCAAACATACATATATGAGTATATTCATGTGAAATCAATACATTTTGAACTTTTTGTTGTTGTTGAAGACAAGGTCATTATCATATCAAGCTGTTGATAAAACTACTTTAAGACAGATTACTTAAACAGCTGTTTAGTGTTGCTAAGAAAAAAAATCAGTTCTAAAGTATTTATTTATAAGAAATTGGAAGAAACATTCAATTATTCATATTCTTATTTTAAACTATTTCAGGGGCAGTGAGATAGGACTTTCTCCAATTGGCATTTGCAATGACAACTTGACTCCTTGGCCTGTACAAAATCCCAAGAGATATGTGTATTTGTGAAGATGGGTAATGGTTTAATTTATTTTCAAAATTAATTTTTCAAAGATATAATGACATAAATTAAAGGTACTTTGAATTATAATGAAAAACCAAATAAATTAGTTTAGTCTTGACATGCGTAAATTATACCTTGGTATTTAGGAAGAGAAATGTTCCCCGTGGCCATTGATGGGCCCTCACCCTGTGGTTTATAAATCAAAGGTACAATTTGAGAATAAAACACTTTTTATGAAATAGAATGTCAAGAGCTCCTTGTTAAATTTGCTGTAGCAATTAAGTTCTCAGGTGAGAAAATGCCTCCTTTTCAATGTTTTATTAACTCTGTCATTTGGTGCTCCATTTATAGGAGCAACTCTTCATAGTAAGTACACATTAGCATGACTTTTCACCTCCATTTAAATGGAAAGTTTGGGAGGAGAAATGGGTTTCTTTCCACTTTATCTGAACAGTAGCAGAGATTGGATCTGTGCCAGTTTGTGGAGAGCAGAGGAGAAAAGAACAGAAAATGGCCCACCTGGCTGGTGGCATTGAGGTGGAGATATCTCAGGGGCTGCATGTCACTTGGGGCAGGTGTCTGTGTGTGCCACTGGCATTTCCTTCAAAATCATGACACTGGGCTTTGTTTTCACCCAAACTTGAGGTTTCTAATTGATCATAACTTTGGGGTAAAAATGAGGTAGGTTTGTATTATTCATCTTAGTTTTTACATCAGTAAGAGGGTAGTGTGAGGCAGAGAGAGAGAGAAGTGACAGAAACAGAGACAGACTGCTCTAAATGCGACTGTTTTTGGTTTCTATAATTGTTCCAAGGAAAATAGTTGCATTGGGGAGGTTATTTCCCTCTAGAACAGTCATTTTCAATATTTTTTATCTCACAGAACCCTTGAACCTATAGTTAAACTTCTGTGGCACCCTTAAATTATGTTGATTACAAAAAAAAGAGTAAAACATAATATGTTTACTGTGCTTTGACCGTCTTTCAAAAATAACTTAATTAATAATCTTTAAAATGTTTCACAGCACACTGGTTGAAAATCACTGATCTAGAATAAGAATCACCGGGTGTGGAACCAGCAACCGTGTATCTAGATTTGGCTTTGACCATGACCAGCTGTGCACCCTGAGAAAACTTCCTTAAGTTTTATTTTTGTACATCTTGATAGGTGGCACTGCCATTCACAGGGCCACTGTGAGATCAGAGGAGTGAAATTGTTGCTGGGCTGTAGAACATGAGGATGGCCTCTGGGCAGATGGTCAGGTGGCCTCACCAGGAGCCCAGCTACAGTTGAACAAATTGGGTTCAGTTCTTGTTCCACTGGAGGGGATGGTCCCACAGGGAACTTTGGGGGCTCTTAGGAAGATGGGTTCAGGAAGGACTTACATGGAGTTTGGCTTTGTGTCTAGTGGTTTGGGGTAGAGTGTAGGGAAGTAGGGCTTTGCTCTAGGTTGGATGCTGCCAAGCACTGGGCAATTCCATGCACACACATCTTAATTAGTCTTGTCTAGGAAGAGGACAGGCTAGAGGGAGGCTCATGCTGTAATTGGCAAAAAGCAGCAGTCAGTCCTGTCAGTCAGGGAAGGGAAGATGTCTGGTTATTTTTGTGCTCTTGGCAACAGTCACGCTTTGTTTGTGTTCAGACATGATTACACAATGGTCTTGTTGTTTGTCTTGATCCATCATGGTCACCGAGTGGCCTTGTCTGATGTTAATGTTCTGTGAAATTGTTTATATTCAACAGGAAAACATCAAGGTCTAGCTGGTGATGCCCAACCAGCTCCTGAGTGCCAGGGGCTGCTTTTCTCCTTCTCAGGCATTACAGAGAGTGGGATGCTTTACATCTGCAATTAAAAAGATACAGAGTTGCTGCGTGTGTGTGTGTGTGTGTGTGCATGAGTTGTGTTCAGGCCTCAGCAATGTGTGGCTACCATTCATTGGCAAAAGCACATTCTTTAATTGATTGAAGAGTTGATGTGGCTTAGTAGCCATGCTAGAGACATTTTATTGTCCTCCCTGGACATTTACATTTCCCCTCCTCAAGGAAACTGCCCACCCATGCCCATGCTGAGGAGAAAGACTGTGTTTGTGCTAGAGGGATCTTTCCCCTCAAACAGCACGGCTGAATGCATCTGAGATGGGCCCTGACCCAGGAGCAGCCAGTCCACAAGATGACCAGTGATCTTGACCCTGGTCCTGACCTGAAGTGTTGGATGATTCTCTTCAAAGTGGGAAACCAAGAGCTTGAACCAGCTAATGATGAAGGGCACAGGGAAGATGTGCAAACTGACATTGTTAGGGTCATGAGAGAACAAAAGAGAAAGGGATTAGACAGGGAGAGCCTAGGAGGACAGAGGAAAGATGGTAACAGCACAGGAGACCACAGAGATGCAGCGGCTCCATGACAGAGAGCGCGATGGCCCACAGAGATTTCTTAGGACCCACTGTGTCCCAGTGCTCCAATGCTACTCTGACCATTCCAGGACAAGCTCCTTCCTCATGGGGCAATGCAAATGGACCTGCCTGCATTGCAATAGAGTGATATGTCTTGACGTAATTACCTACAAGGATAGAGATTTAAAGAACTGTAGATAGCATCTAGACTTTGTTTTCTAGTTGAGGGAACTTAGAGTAATAGGAGTGTAATTACCTACCTGAACTGGTTGGAGGCAGAACACAAAGACAACTGCATGGGCACCTGCAGGCTGTGCACCCACAAACAAGCTCCATATTTCTTGTTAAGGGTGAAAATCACATTTGGGGAGAGTCTGCTTTCTAAGATAGTCCTTCAAATAGATGGAGTAGGTAATTGCCTACAAGGGATTTGAGGAGCAGTAGACAAGGTGCCCTCTTCCTTTTCTGGTCCTCCCTCCCCTCCTTACGAAGGTAAAATGACTTTGCATGTATTAAATCCTTCCTACAGTCCTCAGAGCCTAGTAAGAGCAGTACCTACCAAAAATGTCCTCTAAAGCTATGTGATACATCATGTACGTCGGGCCCCCAAACCAGTGGGAGTAGATCCTCCTCTTAATTAGTCATGGTCATGGTAGCTAGGCCTGTTAGAGTTTGCTTAAGACAGAAACAAAAGATCTGACCCACAGCACTAGATTGCTGATAGAATCTGTGCTGTGCAGTTACCTGTGCTGATAGAAATTTTAAAAATCTTATGCTGCTCTGTATTTGCATGGGTCTAGCTACCTATCCTAGCTTTCTTTGTAAACACAGACACTATTATGTTTTTATTCTCATCTCACAGTCATGGAACACAAGGCTCAGAGCAGCTGAAGGATAATTGAGGACATTCTCCCTGTAGGAACAGCATGAGAACCCAGGGCACTTGGGGGTGAGCAAGAGTGTGCCAAGTCAAGGCGAACTCTCCTAACTTCACCATTTTACCCAGGACTGGCTCTCCACACCCAGGAACTTGCAAATAAAAGGTACTCTCTCCACCTGGCTGGGGGTATAATTCTTCTCTGTCCAGGCTTAAATGTCACCTGCATGATTAGCTCCTGCAGCTAAGGGATTGTCTGTCTATCACAGTCATCCCTGTTTCTGCAGGTGATGAGGAGCATGGCCATTTGAGGTTGGGGACCATTCCTCCCATAATGGAAATAGCCCCTAGGGGTCCTGCTGAGCCTCCAGGTTGACAGAGGTTGGGGAGAGGATGTTGTGTGACTTTTTGCAGTGCAATGTACAGAAAGTTCTTTTGAAAGTGTGGGAAATATGAAACCCCATTGCTTTCAAGAGGAAAAGACAAAGTCATGGATTCCAAGTATATGGAATCCTATTGCTGCCCAGGGCACGGCCAGGCCAAGCTGGCTTTGGGAGGCAGGCTGCTTGCTACTGAGGTAGGAGCCTGTCCAGTCTGACAGCCACTCCTTCCTTGGAAGGAGGGCATCTTTCAACAATGTGGCTCTAAGAAATGATGTGGACTGAATGCCTATATTTTCTAAGCTTTTTGACAGTTGTGCAACTGACTCTAGGCATATTTTTGAAGCTGTGAAGCTTAAGATATGTATTTTGAGCAAAGTACTTTTTAATTCACATGTGAAAATCAGTTACAGGAAATCCACTACTAGTTTGAATGTTTATGCATCACCCAACTTAAAGCCATGAGAAGTTAATTGTAAAATAAGCTTTTGGTGGCTATTTCATGTGCCAAGTACCCACTCTCTGTTATATATTCATTGCCATTTAAAAAGTTTTTTGAACCCCAAAGTTTTATCTAAAATAGAATATATAATATATTTTATATTTATAATACACAGTACATATGGCTTTGGAGTTTATGCAAAGTGTATCTGCTCAGAATCTTAAATTCAATCTATATTTTACACACATGTCTTTGGGACTGCTAAACTAAGTGACATCAAAGCATTTTAAGTAATGTTAAAAAGAAAACATTTCTGAAATCTCTTTTTCCTAGAAAAAAGTTCTTTGAAAAATTTCAACTAACTTTGCTTGATAGGTTAATTCCCTCTTTTAGTTTTTTTTTAACTGATGCCGTTGTCTGCAAACAAGCAGTTTTCTGCTTGTGTGTGTATTCGCGTGTGTACTTTTTCAAGTGTATAATATCCCTGGTAAATGTAGATGGAGGCCTACTTGAGTGTTTTTGGACTGACTTTACTGTAATATCAGAATGAATCTAAAATCACAGCTATCCATTCACCCCAACAATTTGACCCTTATCTCCTGGTTTATGATCATTAATTTTTATTTCATGAATTCAAGCTAGAGATTTAAATGACATCTTTGTGATGTTAATATTTAGTAGTATTGATTCATTTCAATAGGTTGCTTTGATCTTCTTTTTAAAGAGTCTTTTAATCTTGGGTGGCACCTGTGGCTCAGTGAAGAGGGCACCGGCTCCATATACCAAGGGTGGCAGGTTTGAACCCGGCCCCGGCCAAACTGCAACAAAAAAATAGCTGGGCTTTGTGGATGGTGCCTATAATCCCAGCTACTTGGGAGGCTGAGGCAAGAGAATTGCCTAAGGCCAGGAGTTGGAGGTTGCTGTGAGCTGTGATGCCATAGCACTCTACCCAGAGTAATAAAGTAAGACTCTGTCTCCAAAAAAAAAAAAAAGAAAGAAAGAAAGAAAAGAAAGAAAGAAAGAGTCTCTTTATCTTGCAAGCATGACCTTTTCAGCCTGTTTTTATCTTGAGAAATAGCCTTTGTTATTCTTCGGAACTTTTCCACTCTCTGTGGCCTCCAGTGAATTTATCAT
>CAUYRH010138248.1:0-41473 GCA_963574655.1 Perodicticus potto
GCACCTGTGGTCCCAGCTACTTGGGGGAGGCAGAGGCAGACTTGCTTGAGCCCAGGAATTGGAGGTTGCTGTGAGCTGTTTTGCCACAGCACTATATCCAGGGTGAAAGGTTTTGGTTATGTCTAAAAAAAAAAAAAAAAAAAAAAAAAAAAAAAATATATATATATATATATATATATATATATATGACTAAGGTTAAAATAACCTGGGGGAATTAAAGTTACAAAATAGAATATAAATGTAATAAACTCACACTTGATAGAAATAATATAACTAACAAAAAGCTGAACCTAGAGGCAAATGAAGATGGGAGACAGTTTAAGAACTGATTTCTAGGGTGGCACCTATGGCTCAGTGGGTAGGGCTCCGGCCCCATATATGGAGGGTGGTGGGTTCAAAACCAGCCCCGGGCAAATTACAACAAAAAAATAGCCGGGCATTGTGGTGGGCGCCTGTAGTCCCAGCTACTCAGGAGGCTGAGGCAAGAGAATCGCCTAAGCCCAGGAGTTGGAGGTTGCTGTGAGCTATGTGACACCACGGCACTCTACCGAGGGCAACAAAGTGAGACTCTGTCTCTAAAAAAAAAAAAAGAACTGATTTCTTTATTTTCAAAGTACAGTATATCCTCTGTAAGTTGACCACCTAAGGGACACTGGTTGACAGAAGGAACTAGGCCTACTATACTAATACCTGTGGTCCATGTCTGGTCTATGAAAATTAGATCAACTTAAGGAGGTGGTCTCAAGGTAGGGAGGTGGTCAACTATGGAGATTCTGCTGTATATTGTTTAAGGCTGACCTAAGATTAAATACATAACTAAACAAAATGAGTGTAGCAGAAAGACAAGGAGATGGAAGAAACTGAAAGTATTCTAAAAATGTCATTCAGAATGGAGAGTTAATAGGTACTGTATACTTTAGAACATAACAAAGAAATTAACAGAGGAACTCGAAGCAAATCATAATCCTTCCATATTATGATAAGGAAATATGCCCAGGCCGCACCCGTAGCTCAGGGGGTAGGGTGCCGGAAACATACACCCAGGCTGGTGGATTCGAACCTGGCCTGCGCCAGCTAAACAACAATGACAAAAAAAAAATAGCTGGGCGTTGTGGCGGGTGCCTGTAGTCCCAGCTACTTGGGAGGCTAAGGCAAGAGAATCACTTAAGACCAAGATTTTGAGGTTGCTGTAGCTGTGATGCCATAGTACTCTACCAAGGGCAACATAATGAGACTTTGTCTCAAAAAAGAAAACAGAAATATGCCCACATGTAAAATGAACCTAAGAAATCACAAACTAATGGTAAAAATATTAAAACAAAAGTGTAACAGACCTCTGCCTCCAGGAATGGGTTCTATATCACACAAACCACTTCTCCTGAGAAAAATTAGCAAAGCAAGATAAAAAAAATTATTTAAATCTTGCAGACATCAACACAGTAAAGAAATATGAAAGAGCAAATAAAAAAAGAAAACCCAGAGAGGTGAATCCTAGGAGTATCTGATGACTTTGGAAGAAGCAGTTAAAGAAGAAATTGATTTTGGCAGCTCCATAGGTGTGGATAGTCAAAAAAAAATTCTAATCTAAATTCTGTCAAGGAGATCTCTGATAAACCCTCACACACTGAGTTAAGATCTCAAAGAGCTCCACCTAGGAGTAAGTGATAGCTGGAACTTAACTTTAAAACTCGGAACTAAAGTCCAGTTTTCAATCATCTTCATCCCTTAGTTCCTATAAGTGGATTACAATGATTTATGACTGCGGATGTCCTGACTGCCTGCCAATTCCAAGTGTAAATCCTCCCTGGGAAGATAACTGTAGGCTTCAGATGATTTCAATATTTTTCATATGTAATGTCTTGTACACAATAAAAGATAATCAGACAAATGAGAAGGGAAGGCGATATAAAAATCAAGAGAAAGGCCAGCAGTAGAAACGGATGCACAGGAGATTCAGATAATGAATTATCAGATAACTTAAAACATTTGAATAGAAAATATTTTTTTAAAACCCAACGAAGTTGATAAACTCATGGTAAGGCTGACCAAGAAAAAAAGAATTAGAAATGAAAAGGGAGTACATTATCACAGAACCTACAAATGTTAAAAAGTTATGATATCATTTAAAGATATTAAAAAACTGTATGCCCCCAAATTTTAAAATTAAGAGGAAATGAATGAATTCTTAGAAAAAATATAATTTACCAAAACTGGCACAAAAAGAAACATAAAATGTGAATCATTCCATATCTTTAAAGGAATTAAAAACCATAACAAAGGCCATTGTGCTTTTCCCAGCATTACTTCACTTACTTTTCCCCACGTACAAAACTTATTTTCATATTTTTGAGATAACATTCCTTATTTTAGTTATAGGAATCTTTGGGAATATGTTTTTTTAAGTATGAGTGCCTGTTCCTCCTCCTTTATCTTATTTAACTCAATGTTATAAACTCCTCTATGATTAACTTTTGAGAATTACATATATTAGCTTCCTGTCTATATTTCAGACCATTCAAGGACAGACCCTACAGCATAATCGCTATGGAGGCAGAAAGGGAGAAAGGAGAGAGACATGGAGGGAAAAAAGAGAGCTGTTCTGATTGGGGTTCTTACAGTTGTACATCCATCGGTGGTTTATATATAGCCTCTGGCATGTGATAGTCATGAATAGTCATAAATATTAAGTATATTTTCAGGTAGGCAATATGAAAAAATATTAAGGGGTGTGTGTATGTGTGTGTATAGTCTTGGAGTTCTTCAGCAAGATCCTTGGACAAATAACTTTCTACATTTCAATGTCCTGATCTACAAGCTAAAGATGATCAGAGCACCTACCTTATGGTATCACTGTGAAAATGAAATGAGAAAATACGTAGAAATATATGTGACTTGGGTGGCCCCTGTGGCTCAAAGGAATAGGGCGCTGGCCCCATATGCCAGAGGTGGCAGGTTCAAACCCAGCCCCAGCCAAAAACTGCAAAAAAAAAGAAATATATTTGACTTGATTTTAGGATTTAAAATGTGTTGATAAGGAAAAACCCAAATCAATCTAAGTTCATTTATGCTTACTTAGTGGAAATAAAAGTTTTCTGTACTAAATGAGTATGAGCCATTCTTGGAAACTGTTATTAAATTGAGCTACCTGGTAACCTCTGTGTTGATCAAAATGTTTGACATTTTTCTAAAGAAAAGAGGATGAAATAGTAATTTGGCCTTTCTTAAACAAATATACCCAAGGACACTGCATCCTTGCCAGTTATCTGTTACATGGTTTGTTGAGACTGTACAACATTGTCTGGAATTTCCAAGCCTCAGCACTATAAAAATAATTCACTAAAACGGTCTCCAAATAATTTTTTACTGTATAGTTACTTAACACTGCACTTTGGACTACAGTATGAGGTAGATGTGCAGGGAATTATGTTGAGTTCAATAAGAGTCCTGCACAAAGCCTCTTTTGTCCTAAAGACCAACCCTTTATGTTTAAGGAATGGTGCTGGTACGTTCTAGAAATTTAGTACCCACAATTACTAGAGCATATTTCTTGCAATGCAGAGGGCAGGTGATGGTGGCTGATACAATCTTGGTATAAACAAGGTTGCTAAGCTCCAGTATGAACTCTCAAGAGCTCTTGGGGAAAACAAAGAAATCTCTTTCACAGAGAATTTTCAATTGCCTGCTCTTTAATACTTAAACAGATTAGACTAACTTCAATTTTTTTTCTTGTCCCTTAACTAAAAGACCAAAAAACATCGATCCTTCACTTCATTTCAAGCAAAAAAATTGTATTGCTTTTGCTTAAATCCACTTTTTACCTCAACGATTGAGGTCAAGGTTAATATGTATTTTTTAAACATCTGAAATTTTGGCTCTAAATTTTAGAGTAAATTTTACCTGAATTATTAAATGGGATGACATACAGATATTTTGATATTATTATTTTCTCTCTCAATAAATTAAGAAAAATACAAGCACCATTTCATGCAGGGAGGTAAAAATGAATTAAATTCTCTCATCAGAGATTTTTTTTAATTTTATGAAACCAGCTGTTCTAAACTCAATAGACTTTACTGAAGAGTGTTTTTGATGATTCTGAATGGAACTGAGTATGACCTCCCAGATATAGGTGTATTTGGATTTCCCATCCACATAGACTATTTCAACATGTGCTTTCATTTTTATTATTTTTTAATTTAGAGGAGTTTCAGGAGGAAAAGTACATTTATTTTTACAGGGTATTTTTGTTTTAATCAACAAGATTGTCAGTGAGGAATGCATTCTGGATATAATCTATAGGGAGCAAACATGGCTGTTAAGTGATGATATGATTCTACTGCAGCATTGAAGGTTTCCCAGGGTATGTATTATGTTTTGATGCCTTTTTTATATAAAATCATAGCATGATAAAACTTTAGCTTTGCCTGTGAAAACTGAGGTATATTGGAAATGAGGAAACTCTGGCTGGTGGCCTCAGTTGATAACAGAAGCAGAAAATCTCTAGGATATCCTTCCATAGATTTAAGTATCTATATATGTTCTGCATGAACCCTGGATCTTACAAACCTGTCTACATTCTCACGCCGGGGGTAGGGAAGAGAGAAAATGCCCTGTTAGTGACCTACACAACATCATGCAAAGATCACGACTTGCCTCCACAGTGCCACCTCACTCTTGTCATACAATCACCGTCCAGTTTGAGGCCCTCCTGTCATAACTTTGACGGAACTGCACACATAAGAGACAAAGTGAGCCAGGCTCTGACTAGGTACCGTTGTTAACATTTCGCTAAAGACGTTTAAGGAGAAACTTATTTTCAATTGAATAATAATTTAGCTCTTGGTAAATATATCAGTGTGTTATCTAGGAATTTTTAATTTAGTATTTCATGAAAATACTAAATACTAAGTCTTCAACTTAGAGAACTAAATATATTTTAGGGGTAATTCTAACTATGTTATTTCTTATTTATTTATACTTTTTTACTACAAAACACCATTAGGGTGTCTTGTTTCAGATTTTAAAAATAGGTATTAGCCAAGATCTTCCCTGTCATGGATACATTTACCATCTGTGAAGAAATTCTGAGTGTATGATGAGAGGCTGTAAGACCATTTACAAATATGTTATATTGTTATTTCAAATAAAAGACTAAAAAAGTTTAAAAAAGAAAAATACATATTAGCCCTGTGATCCCTCAGTACACAAACCCCCACCCCTAAAGATTCAGCACCATAGCCAGAGGACCAGCCACACAAATTCTGACAGCCTCGGCGGCAGAAGCACTCATAAGCATTGCTGACATTGACTACAGCTGAAGAAACCACACAGAGACTATACTACTGTGCCTGCCCAGAACCAAAGCCAATGCATACTACTACACTGACACCTTAGGACTAATCTGAAGGTGAAAGTCTTTCCCTCTGAAAACCACTCTATGAAATTAGAAGTGGCAACTGTTCTACTAGATGCACAGATTATCAATGCAGGGACATAAGAAATATGAAAAGTCAAGGAAACATGACACTACTAAAGAAATAATGATTCTCTGAACCTAAAAAGATAGAAATTTGTGAATTGCCTGAAAAAGAATTCTTAAGATCAATAATGATGTTAAGGGAACTCAGAGAAATATAAGAGAACACAGAAAACTTGGAGAGGTCAAGAAAACAATTTATGATTTGAATGAGAAATTCAACAAAAAAATAGATACAATAAAAAGAACCAAATAGAGATCTTGGAGTGCAACAATTCAATGAACACAATTAAAAGATACAGTGGTACCCTGAACGTGCCTGATCTCATCTGATCTTGGAAGCTAAGCAGGGTCGGGCCTGGTTAGTCCTTGGATGGGAGACCTCCTGGGAATACCGGGTGCTATAGGCTTTAAAAAAAAAAAAAAAAAAAAAAAAAGATATAATGGAGACCTTCTGCAGCAGATGAGAGAAACCAGAAGAATCAATCTGTGAACGTGAAAACAGGTTGTTTCAAGTAACCTTCTCAGAGGAAGAAAAAGAAAACAGAAAAGAACAAAGAAAGCTTATAGGACTTATGGGGCACCATTAAGCAAACAAATATCAGCACATGGGAATTCTATAGGTACAAGAGATGAAGAAAGGCCCAGAAAACTTATTTAATAAAATACTACTTCCCCAAGTCTTAAGAGAGAAATGGACATCCAGATCTGTGAGGCACAAAGGATCCCAAACAGATTCGACCCGAAAAGGTTCTCTCCAAGGCACATTCTAATCAAACTGTCAAAAGTCAAAGATACAGATAATTCTAAAAGCAGCAAGACAAAAGCATTAAGCTAGATATGAGGAATGCCCACTAGACTATCAGTAGATTTCTCAGTAGAAACCTGGCAGGCCAGGTGAGAATGGGATGATAGATTCAATTTGCTAAAGAGAAAAATAAATATCAGTATAGAATACCACACCCAGCAAAGCTATTCTTTAGAAATGTAGGAGTCATCATGTTTCTAGGTGAGCAAATGCTTAGGGAATTTATCACTAGTTCAGCCTTACAGGAAAGGAGTGCTTCAGTTGGAAGCAGATGGGCAATAATTACTATCATGAAAACACAAGAGAAGTAAATTCATTTTCAAATTAAGAATACTCCATTATTGTAATGGTGCTATATAATCTTTCAAATCTCTAATATGAAGGTTAAAGTCAAAATGGTCAGTAATTTTTATAGCTACAATAAGTTATTCAAAAACACAACATGAAAATAAATAACTTAAGCAACAAAATTAGGGATTGTAGGAGAAAGGGTAAGTCTGGGCAAAGTCAAGTTATTGTCATCTTAAAACAGTCTATTAGAACTATTCACATTTTTTAAGCAAGCCCCATAGTAACCACAAAGAAAAAAATTATAGCAGACACGCAAATGAAAAAGAAAAAAATGGAAACTTATCACTACTGAAAACCACAGATACCACAGAAATACAATGAATCATAAGAGACAAACAAAAAACTAGAAAACCAATAAGAAAGAAAATAAAAGAGTACATAACCATAAGAAGGAAAGAAATGGAGGATATAAAAAAGACATCCTTGGAACTTCTAAGGTTAAAAATATACTCTATAAAATGAGAGGGGAAGGTACAAGATGGCCAACTGGAGGCAGCTTTCACCAGAAGCTCCTGTCCAAAAGAAGAAAAGTTAGACTCAAGTGAATTCTGAGAAGATGAAATTGGGGAGTTAAATTTGAGGAGAAGAAATCACGGTGCGGTTATCCCACTTAAAGCTGTCAGGGTAGAAAGATAACAAAGATCAGGTACAGAGCAGCTAGACTGAAGATGCCTGATGCTGAAGGGGATGGGGCACCCCTCTCCCCACTAGAAGGTCCACCTCCGGCTTTCCGAGAGCAAGCAGGGAACAAAGGACCTCTCATCTCACCCCACAGGAGAGAGCCAATAGATTCCAGTTCTGCACCTGGGAATTTCTATCTCTGAATTCCTATCCTGCCTGATGCAAAAGTGAAAAATTTTTCTCTCTGAAGCCCTGAGCCCATAGATCACCCTTCCCCTTCTCTGGTTGCCTGATGAACTGTCCCCTGCAGAGACCAGCATGTTTGGTGAAATCTCTGAGAGACCTCTGGGAAGCAGCTGAGCAGAGTGCACCCCGCACTGTGCTATCAGAGGAAACAGTGACATGACAATTCTAACTTTGGCATGGCATGGTCTCTCTTGGCTGTCACTCCTGCTAGGAGAGGCCCTGCCTGGTATCTATGCCTGGGGACCCAGTTGGAAAAAGATATACCTAGCCTCAGGAAACCCACACCGGGAAGGTCCAGGAACCAGACACCTTCCTCAGCCATGGGTCACTGTGACAGCTGCATTTTATCCAATCTGCAGCCAGCACTGGGCAGGGCGGAGACCAGGGATTTTCTGAATTTGTTTATGCAAGGAGTGCTTGGGCCACTGGAGTGGGTTTGGTTAGAGCTCTCATTCAGAACTGTTGACAGATTCTTCTCCAGCCAGCCCCTGGCCTGGACTACAGGTTCATGGCTAATTTAAATTTGTTTGCATAAAGGGGGTTGACACCATGAGGAGTGGGAACAGTGGGTCTAGATGTGAATTTCCCTCCTCCAGCTGCTGCCAGCAGTGGTGGCAGGGCACAGCTGTATGAATCTTTTACAGCAGGAACTCCAGGGAAATACTGAGGCTCCTTTAAATTGGGTGGAGGATAGACTGACACCAAAACAGAATCAGTTTGTGCCATCAAAGCAAGGCCAGTCCTCAGAAACCCTCACACTGCAACCCTGAAGGGGAGCGTCACAAGACTGTGGGGGAGGGCCACAAGCACAAGCTCCAGTTCATTAGCAAGGGGTGGTAAACTCCATTTCCTGGGGCCTCCAAATCTGGTCTCACCCTGCCAGATTTAGTTGCCAAATAGGTCTGCTCAGTGCTCCCTAAGGGTCCCCAATTAGATTATTTCTCAATAACTATTCAGGGACAAACATTTCAACTAATAAAGTATAATTATTTTTTTTAAGGTGAAAATACTCATGGGGAGGAGCCAACAGAAAAATTCTGACAACATGAAAAATGAGAGCAAACCAACTCTCCTAAGAGATTACAAGGAAAATAGAGCAGAAAATACCATTCATAGAGAAATTGTCGAAATGTCAGGATTCAGAATATTATGACAAATAAGATGATTGAAATGGAGGAAAAGATAGGACTCAAAATCCAAAAATTAGTTCAAATGTTATCTCAAGAAATTAGTGAATTTCAGTCTGGGTGAGGTGGCTCACACCTATAATCTCAGCACTCTGGGAGGCCAAGGCAGGTGGATTGCATGAGCTCACAGGCTCATGACCAGCCTGAGCAACAACGAGAACCCTGCCTCTAAAAAAATAGCCAGGTTTTGTGGTGAGCACCTGTAGTCCCAGCTAATTAGAAGGTTGAGGCAAGAGAATCCCTTGAGCCCGAGAGTTTGAGGTTGCTGTGAGTTATGACAACATGGCACTCCATTGAGGGTGACAAAGTGAGACTCTGTCTCAAAAAAAAAAAAAAGAAGAAGAAGAAGAAATTAGTGAATTTAAAGACAAAGTCACCAAGGAACTGGACATAATGAGGAAAGAGATATCAGAGCTTAAGGAATTGAAAGGCATTCAAGAAGCTTCAAAACACAGTAGAGAATGTCAGTATTAGAAAGAATTTCAGAAATTGAAGACAAGGTTTTTGAACTATGCCAATCATTCAAAGAGGCAGATAAAAAGAGAATAAGAAAAGAATATTCCCTGAGAGAGTTTTGAGATTACTGCTAAAGATCAAACATCAAAATTATAGGGATCCCTGAAGGAGAAAAGGATGGTCCTAAAAGCACAGATGCTCTACTTCAAGACATCATGGGTGTAGAACTTCCCAAGCATTGCAAGAGACAGAGAAATTCAGATAGTAGATAGTTTCAGAACCCCAGCGCTAAATCCAAAAAAGCATTTCAAGACACATTGTAATTAACTTGGCCAAAGTCAATATGAAAGAGAAAATCCTGCAAGCAGCCAGGTATAAAAAATGTCTTACCTACAAAGAGAAAAATAGCAGGATGACTGCAGATCTTTCAGCTGAAACTTTTCAGGCCAGAGGAGAATGGTCATCGCCTTGAACATTCTTAAACAAAACACTTTTCAGCTCAGGATCTTGTATCTTGCTAAACTGAGTTTCATTTGTGATGGATAAATCAAATATTTTACTGACATGCAAATGTTGAGGATATTTGCCATAACTAGACCAGCCTTGCAGGAAGTATTCAGTCCACCCATTTTCCATACTGACCAGGACAATGACCCATCACCAATGCAAACACACACAGAAATTAAAGAACAAAGCCTAGCTTTCACAGTGGTGTAAGGAATAAAACTAAGTTCTGAACCTTCGTAAAACAAGACGACCAATTGATAGGCACCATGCCTATCAATTCTCTCAACAAATGTGAATGGGTTGAATTCCCCAATAAAGAGGCACAGACTGGCTGACTGGATACAAAAGCTCAAACCCAATATCTCTTTTCTCCAAGAATCACACTTAACCTCAAAGGATAAAATAAGACTCAGGGTGAAGGGATGTAAAACAATGTAAAACAAAAATCTAGGCAAATGGAAATCAGAAAAAAGGAGAGGTTGCAATCTTATTTGCAGATACAATTGGAATTAAACTAACAAAAATAAGGAAAGACAAGGATGGACACTACATACTGGTCAAGGGAAACATGCAACATGAAGAGATTTCAATCATCAACATCTGTGCTCCCAACCTAAGCACTCCTCAATACATAAAATGAACCCTAAGTGATCTGAACAATATGATATCTTCCAGCTCCATATAGATGGAGACTTTAACACCCCTCTGACAGTACTGAACACATCTGCCAAGCAGAAACTAAACAAATAAATGATGGACTTAAACATGACCCTAGAACTAATAGACTTAACAGAAATATACAGAATATTTCATCCTAACAAAACTGAATACACATTCTTCTAATCAATCCATGGTTCATCCTCCAAAATTTACCATGTCTTAGGACACAAGTCTAACCTCAACAAATTCAAAAGAAATTATTCCTTATGTCTTCTTAGACCATCACAGAATAAAAGTTGAACTCAACAACAATAGAATTTTTCATAGTCAAAGTTATGGAAACTAAATAACTTTATGCTGAACAACAGCTGGGTCAAAAATGAGATTAAGAAGGAAATCATTAGATTTCTTGAACAAAATAATAATGAAGCCACAAGCTATCAAAACATGTGGGATACTGAAAAGGCAGTCCTAAGAGGCAACTTTATAGGATTAGATGCCTTCATCCAGAAAACAGAAAGAGATCAAGTCAACAACCAAATGGGCTGTCCCAAGTAACTGAAAAAGGAAGAATAATCCAACCCCAAACCTAGAAGAAGAAAAGAAATAACCAAAGTCAGAGCAGAATTAAAAGGAGTCAAGAATCATTCGGAAGATCAGCAAAATGAAAAGTTGGTTCTTTGAAAAGATTAATAAATCAATAAACCTTTGACCAGACTAACCAGAAACAGTAAAGTAAGCTCTCTAATAACTACAATCAGAAACAAAAAAAGGAAAATAAAAATAGATGCCACAGAAATACAAACGATCCTCAACGTTACTACAAAAAACTCTATGCCCAGAAATTTGAAAATGTAGAGGAAATAGATGAAAAGCTGGAATCACAACACTTTCCTAAACTCAACCACAAAGAATTAGAAATTTTGAAGAGACATATATTCAGCACTGAAATTGTATCAACAATACAAAATCTTTAAAAAAGCAAAATCCCTGGACCAGATGGTTTCATACCAGATATCTGCCAAAACTTCGAAGAGGAACTAGTACCTATATTGCAAAACTTATTCCAAAACATAGAGAAGGAAAAATCTCTCTGACATGTTCTATAATGCAAATATTACCCTGATTCTAAAACTAAGAAATAAACCAACAAAAAAGGAAAACCATAGGCCAATATCATTCACGAATATCAAATCAAAAAGTGCAGTAAGATCCTAGCAAACAGAATATGGTGACACATTAAAAAAAATTATAAATCATGATCAAGTGGATTTTATCCCAGAGGTGCAAAGTTGGTTCAACATACATAAATCCATAAATGTAATTCACCAATTGAATAAAATCAAGAACAAAGACCATATGATTCTCTCAATTAATGCAGAAAAGGCTTTTGACAAAATTCAGCATCCTTTTCTGACAAGAACACTTAAGAAAATAGGGATAGGTGGGACTTTTTTCTTTTTTCTTTTTTGAGACACAGTCTCACTTTGTCATCCTCAGTAGAGTGCTGTGGCATCATAGCTCACAGCAACTTCAAACTCTTTTGCACGAGTGATTGTCTTGCCTCAGCCTCCCAAGTAGCAGAAACTACAGGTGCCTGCCACAATGCCCAGCTATTTTTAGAGACTGGGTCTCACTCTTACTTAGGCTGGTCTCAGTCTCCCAGAGTGCTAGGGTTACAGGCAGGAGCTACCACATCTGGCCAGGTGGGATATTTCTTAAAGTGATAGAAGCCATTTACAAGAAACTCCCAGCCAATATCATATTGAATGGAGTAAAATGGAAAGCATTTCCACTTAGAACTGGAACTAGACAAGGATGCTAACTGTAGCCACTGCTATTCAAAATAGTGCCAGAAATCCTAGCCAGTGCAGTCAGGGAATAGGAGATCAAGGGTATTCAAATAGAGACAGAGGAGGTCAAATTCATGCGCCTTGCAGATGGCATGATCTTATACCTGGAAAACCCTAGGGACTCAAATACAAAGCTCTTAGAAGTGATCAAGAAATATGTCTCAGGATAAAAAAATCAATATCTGCAAATCAGTAGCCTTCATATATGCCAATAACAGTCAGGCTAAGAATAAAATCAAAGACATAAAACCTTTCACAGTAGCACCAAAGAAAATGAAATACCTGTGAATATATCTAACAAAGAATATGAAGCATCTCTATAAAAAGAACTATGAAACACTGAGAAAAGAAAAAGCAGAAGACTTTAACAAATGGAAGAATATACAATGCTAATGGCTAGGAAGAATCAACATCATTAAAATGTCCACATTACCCAAGCAGTCCATAGATTTAATACAATCCCCTTCAAAGCACCAACATCATACTTTGAAGAACTTGAAAAAATAGTATTTCATTTCATATGGAATCAGAAAAAAACCAAATAGTCAATACAATTTTAAGAAATAAAAACAAATCTTGAGACATCATGTTACCAAACTTCAGGTTATACTACAAGTCTATAGTGATCAAAACAGCATAGTACTGGCACAAAAATAGAGATATATAGCTCTATGGAATAGAATAGAGAACCTAGAGATGAACCCAGCCACATATTGCTATCTGATCTTTGATAAACCAAACAAAAGCATGCACTGGGTAAGAGAATTTGTGTTTAATTAATGGTGCCGGGAGAACTGGTTAGCCACATGTAGAAGACTCTCACCATTGACAAAAATTGACTTTTGCTGGATAAAAGATTTAAATTAAGGCTGGGCCTGGTGGCTCACACCTGTAATTCTAGCACTCAGGGAGGCCTAGCTGGGTATATTGTTTGAGCTCAGGAGTTCAAGATCAGCCTGAGCATGAGTGAGAACTGTCTCTACTCTAAATAGGAAAAAACAAACAAAAAAACTAGCCAGGCATTGTGGCAGGTGCCTATGGTCCCAGCTACTTGAGTGGCAGAGGCAGGAGAACTGCTTATCCCCAGGAGCTGAGGCTGCCATAAGCTATGATGACACCATGGCTCAACTCAGCACACCGAATGAAACTCTGTCTAAAAAAAAAAAAAAAAGATCTAAATTTAAGACATGAGACAATACAAATTCTAGAAGAGAGTGTGGGGAAAACGTTGAACAAAATTGGCCTGGGAAAAGATTTTATGAAAAAGACCCCCTTGGCATTTATAGCAAAACAAAAAAATAAATAAATGGGACATGATTAAGCTAAAAAGCTTCTGCACAGCTAAGCAACTAGTACCACAATTAAAGCAAACAGACAGCCTTCAGAAGGGGAGAAGATACTTGCGTGCTATGAATCAGACAAAGGGCTGATAACTAAATTCTACAGAGAACTTGAATTAATCAACCAGAAAAGAGCAAACAACCCCATTTATAAGTGGACAAGAGACTTGAACAGAAAATTCTCTGAAGATGACAGACTAATGGCCAACAAACACATGAAGAAATGTTCATCATCACTAATCATCAGAGAAATGCAAATCAAAACCACTTTGAGATATCACCTAACTCTGGTGAGACTAGCCCACATCACAGAGTCCCAAATCTGCAGATGCTGGCATGGGTGTAGAGAGTAGGGAATACTCCTGCACTGCTGGTGGGATTGCAAACTAATACAGCCTCTATGGAAAGAAGTACAGAGAATTCTCAAAAAACTAAAAGCCTACCTTCCATTTGATCCCATAATCCCATTACTAGGTCTACTCAGAAGAACCAAAATTATTTTACTACAAGGACATTTGCACCAGAATGTTTATTATAAACTTAATTCACAATTGCCAAGATGTGGAAGCAACCCAAATGCCCATCAACCCATGAATGGATTAAAAACCGTGCTATATGTATGCCATGGAGTACTATTCAGCCATAAGAAAAGATGAAGAGTCTTGGCGCCTATAGCTCAATGGCTAGGGCATTGGCCACATACAACCGGGGCTGGTAGGTTCAAACCCAGAGGCCCAGCCCTGCCATACAATAATGACAACTACAACAACAACAAATAGTTGGACATTGTGGCAGGCACCTGTAGTCCTAGCTAATTGGGAGGCTAAGGCAAAAGAATCATTAAGCCCAAGAGTTTGAGGTTGTTGTGAGCTGTGAAGCCACAGCACTCTACCAAGGGTGACATAGTGAAACTTTTCCTCAAAAAAAAAAAAAAGAAAGAAAGAAAGAAGGAAAAAAAGAACAAAAAGATGGAAACTTTATATCTTTTGTGTTTACCTGGATGGAATTGAAAGGCATTCTTCTTAGTAAAGTATCTCAAGAATGGAAAAAATGTATCCAAGGTACTCAATGCTAATGTGAAACCAATATGTAAACAACTGTACACTCACACAAAAGAAAAAACACAAGTATAGTCTAGCAAGGGGGCGGGAAGAGGAGGAGTAGGAAGGGTGTGATTGGTGGGATCTCACCTAATGTCCACAGTGTGAGGCTGTTCAGCACACCCCTTAGGTGAAGGGCTCAACTACAACTTGAACTTTACCTTAGAACTGAAAACAATGTAACCGAAACATTTGTATCCCCATATTAATTTAAAATGAAAAAATTAAAAATATGTATATTCAATAAAATGAAAAACTAACTGTATGGGATTAATAGCATTGACCACTTAAGAAGAGACAAAAACTTAGAATTTGAAGACTTAGCAATAGAAACTACCCAAAAGTCAGCTATCTAAGAACAGGGAGAAAAAAGGTAGAAAAAAATTAAGTATATCAATGACCTGAACAACAATATCAAGTGATCTAACTTACACATAATTGGAGTTCCAGAGCAGGTGAGCAAGAAAAGACACAGAAAGAATCTTACAGCAATATTGACCAAAAGTTTTTCAAATTTCATAAAATTTTTAAACCTACAAATTTAAGAAGTTCTCAATGAACACCAAAAAGAATAAACATCAAAAAAACTATACTGGGATATATCATAGTCAAATTGCTGAAAATTAGTGATAAAGAAAATATCTTAAAAGCAGCCAGATAAAAAACACCTACAAAGGAACAAAGATAAGAATGAGGACAGATGTTGTCAGAAACTACACAGGCTGGAATTCAGTGAAATGACATCTCTAAACTATTGAAAAACAAAAATGTCTATGTAGGCGGCGCCTGTGGCTCAGTCTGTAGGGTGCCAGCCACATGCACCAGGGCTGGTAGGTTCAGACCCAGCCGGGCCCACTAAAACAAACAGAACAAACAAACAACAACAAAAAAAAAATGTGTAGAGTAGTATATCCAGTAAAAGTATCTTTCCATATTAGAGGTAAAATAAAGACCTTTTCATATAAGCACATTTTGAGAAGAGTCATTTCCAGCAGACCTTCCCGTAAAAACAAAACAAGACAAACCCCATTAAAGGAAGCTCTTTAGGCAAAGAAAAAATGGAAATTTTGATCACATAAATGAATGAAAAGTAGCCTACATGGTGAGTAGGAAGAATGTGGTTGGAAATCAATGTATAACAGTTGAAACACAGAAAGGAAAATTAGCTCATACAGAAGTGTTAATACCTGAAATGCAGATTAAAAATGGGAAGAACTGCCTTTTAGTCATGTCTCAGGTAATTTTTCTTTCTTCTCCCAAACAACAACAGCAACAACAACACAAATACATGTGTTTTCACACACACTCACACCTTCTCCGAAAATGTTTGCTGCTGGTATTCTGTATCTCTGAGTAGAATTTATAGATAATTATATACATACTATCTCTTGAATTTCTGGCTCATCGTCCTATTTGGTTTGAAAGTTCTTTGAGTCAATTAGATACAATCCCCGGAATAACATTTCACCGAGAAATGAACATTTCACTGAAATTTTAATGAGAGATGGTGAACTTTTGAACTGCCAAAAGGCATGTAAGAACCAGGAAAGTAATGTTAGCCTGTGCCAAAGCTCAAACTGCTATTCGTAAGGAAAGCTGCTTTCAGAACACTGGACAGATGACAGTGTTCACCCAGCTGCTGTTATTTAGAAGTATGAACTGAAATGCCAGTTATCTTTGTGGACATCATTTTAGATAAGACATTATAATTCCTGACTTTCATTCAGGATTTTGCAATATATAATTCACTTTCTCATCTCCCTTGCCTTCTCCTCACAATACCAAAGTGAGGGGGGTAGATACTATTATCTCTCTCTTTTGGTTGAGGTTCAGAAATCCTGGACTCCCAATCCATCACCTTATTTCTTTCGTTGACATTTTTAGATTCTTCAGACCATGTCACAAATAGAAGCCTGCATGTCTCAGCTGAAATCAGTTCCTCAGAGGGGACTTCTTATACACATGTACAACAGGTGCCCAGACTAAGCTATTTTGTTCAATGTCATTTCATTATATATTGACTTTTAAAAAACAATTCCCTTCAGGGCTGCTGCCTGCCTGAGTTTTCTCCAGGCACCTGAATTTCCTCCCACACCCTAACGATGTGCCATTAGGTTGACGGGGGGTCTAAGTGATCCCAGTGTAAGTGAAAGTGCATGTGTGTACGTATGAGTATGCCTTGCAAAGGAATGGCATCCTGTCTGAGGCTGGTTCTGCACTGCTGGGGTGGACTCTGGCCACCCACAATTCTTTTTTTTTTTTTTAATAATTTTTTTTATTTTTTAATAATTTTATTAAATCATAATTGTGTACATTGGTGCAATCACAGGGCAGAATGTGCTTCATATACAATCAGAAACATTTTGATTGTACTGTGAGAGATAGCCTTCATGGCATTTTCTTAATCACTATATAAAGACATTGATACTCTACATTTAATAAGTTTCACCAAGGAATGTAATTCTTTTTCTCACTGCTCACCCCCCTCCTCCTTTTCTCTCTGTTATGCACTCTCCTGATTAAATATTGAAGTTCCCAAATCCTTCTCTGAAACACGCAAACAAAACCAATCACAGATGTGTTTATGGCTTGTGTTTTTCCTGAGTACGTCTTCACACTTTGGCTTAGTAAACCTCCATTTGCTTTCGTCACTTATTTTGGGTTATCGCATCCTTATAAGAGGAAAGGAGAAAGAGATGGAGGAGAAGGCAGTGCAATGTCAGAAGAAATCAGAGTCATGTGCTTTGAAGATGAAGGAAGGGACCACAAGCCAAGGAATACAGGTAGCTGTGAGAAGCTGCAAAGGGGTCGGAAAAGGCTCCTTCCCTAGAGCCTGCAGCAGGAAGCAGCCCGGCTGACACCTTGACTTTACCTCAGTGAAACTGATTTTGGACTGACACCAGAACTGTAAGAGGATCCATTTCTGTAGTTTTAAGCTCCTAAGCTTGTGGTAATTTGTTACAGCAGCCCTAGGACGCTAACACACAGCCTTACCCCAGCTTTAGCATGCATCAGAATCACCAGAGCCTGGGCCCCACCTCCAGAGTTTCTGATTCAGGAGGTGCAGGCTGAGACTGTGAATCCGCACTTCTAACAAGCTCCCAGGTGATGTCGATGCTGCTGGCTCCAGGTCCACACTCTGAATAGCAGTGGCCCAAGAAACTTGGCAAAATCCAGATTTCCTGGCAGATAACATTTTATTTCAGGGGGTCAAGAGCCTGCCTTTTCCGAAGCATGCCCAAGTGGCTGGCAGTCACACTCAGAGGCACAGTACTTAGCCTGGGCAGCACGGAGCATGGGGACACCTTGCTGTCAGGTAGGCCAGTGCCAGACGGAGGCTTCGAGGCTCCCTGGAACCCACACAGAGGCCACTCACTGTGCTTCTGAATCAGTTCACTTGAATGACCATCAGATAAGTCACCAGGGCCAGTAGTGTGTATGCAGAGGGGACATTTACAGACAGCATGGACTGCTGTCTTTGGGACCAATGGACACATGACATCACTTGGCCTCATTCTACCAAAAACAGAAAGAGGTGGGACAAGAAAGGAGCAGAAAGGACACCCAGTAATGTCTATAACACTTGGACGAGCCTGGTCAACTCGGGGAATGGCATAAGAAGGGAAAAGGCTAGTGGGAATCAGAGGAGGAAATGGAAGCCAAAAGGAAAAAAAATACAAGGAGGTGGAGGCACAAGAAAAAGGAAATCAGAGAAAGACAGATTGAGAACAGTCAGTAATTATGAGTAAGATGTGGGAACGGCAAGGGAGACAACTGCTGTGGGTCCAAGCCAAGGACATGGCGGGGGTGGGAGAATGGGGTTTGAGCAGCTGGTGGCTTCTGTTAAAGCCAACAGGCTTAGCCGTGCCACTTGTGCCCCACCTGGGAGCCCCCTTTGTACACACGTGGCTGTGTATGCTACATCACCTACAGTGAAGAGCAGCGAGCTGCTCTGGGGTTTACGACCAGGACAGAAAGCTCTCCGAACAGGTTAGTGCTGGCAGGGGAGCTCCATTCCAAAAGGCCAGCGCAGTGGCCCGCCCCTGTAATCCTAACACCCTACGAGGCCGAGGCAGGTGGAGCCCTTGAGCTCAGGAGTTCAAGACCAACCTGAGCAAGAGTAAGACCCCACCTCTACAAAAAATAGAAAAACTAGCCAGGTGTCGTGGCAGTCGCCTGTAGTCCCAGCTACTCAGGAGTGATCTCTTGAGCCTAAGAGTTTGAGGTTGCTGTGAGCTATGATGACACCATGACACTCTACCGAGGACAAAAGAGTGAGACTCTGCCTCAAAAAAAGAAAAAATAGAACTCCATTCCAGAAATCAGATGCTTTTTCTTGTGATAAAATCTTAATTCAAATGGGACGACCAAGCAAACAACATTGACCGCTACCGGCCGGGAGAGGCATCGGTGTTTATAGAGGTGCTTGTATATTAAGACGTCTCTCTCTCCCCCTATCTACACATATGCCTAGAGAGAGAGTTCAGCTCTTACCCTCCAGTTGGAGAGTGCTCTTGAGAGTTTCGGACGCAAACTCAAATGCATCAACTAGCAAAGCCTTCTGAAGAAGCGAGGCGTAAGGAGAGGAGAGGAGTTGGAATTTGCCCACACTCAGTCTTTCCAGGCCCGCCCTGGCTGCTCAGGAGCTGCGCTTACTCTTTCCTGAGCGCTTTCGGAGAGTGAGGCTCTGCCCCACACCCTTTAAGGGCATGAATTCACTTCATCTTCGCCCATTGTGGAGCGGGGAAGGCTGCTCCAACAGATTGCGGGGAGCGAGAGCAAGAGATTTGAAGCCCATCTGCCTAACTTCCAAGCCTGACTCTGAACTAAATCACCAGGCTTGCTTCTCAGCTCAGTGCAGTCTGCTGGGGGAGACCAAGCACCACCCACCACCACCACTTGTCCTTCTTGCTAGGATTTGATAATTAACTTCCCCTGGGAAGGGGGCGGGCTCAAGTGGGCCAGCAGGCAGTGTGGTGAGACACGACGCAACAGCCACCAGGAAGAGGGGCAGAACTGTCCCCAAAGGACCTGGCTCTGAAGGCAGACCCAAGATACCAAGCCATCCCCCCCGCCCGGGGGGAGGCACAGAAGCCTTGGGCACAGCTGCTGCAAAGCGTCTCTCCCCCAGGGGAGAAGGAGCCTGGTTTTCTAAGACGGCCGATCTGCTCTCGCCACCCACACAAACTCCTTAGCAGAGTGGAAGCCAAGTGCAGAGAGACTAATTCCACTTCAATAGCCGCACTCCTACATACTTTCTCCTGGCCCTTTGCTAGGGCACAAAGATGTACCCGCTCGAAGGTCGATTAGCAAATCGGCTTCCTAAATGGCACTTCCCATGATATGTTTAAATCACAAAACCACTGTTTTCGAATGCACGCATGGCAGGCAACACAGGAAACTGTGAAGGATAATGGATGTGCTATTCAGTGGTGAATAATAATGCAGTTCTTTATCAGTGCTCCAGAATCAGTCATTAAACAGCACAAAGAAAAAAAATTAACTGCGCTCAAACTCCCTTTTGGGGATGTAATTATGACTATTCTAAAGCAATCATTATTCATTTTACATATTGGGAAATTGCTCCCCAAATAAGACCTGTTTTGGAGATAGAAAGCTACTTCAATGTAATTCTCCTAAAGGATTTTGATTCTTAATCTCAAAATTCAAGTGCATTTTAAGAAATATAAACATTTTTACAATTGGAATGAGGTTTTTTGATTGCCTTTGTTACAAAGAAAAGGACATTATGTGGGTGGACTGATAGGCTGGTATTTGATCCTTGTATGTGCTATGATTTTATTTGTGATCCTCAAAGCATGAAGACTATTTTAAAACTCACGACTAGACGAAGGAGTGACAGAGAATGGATAGAAGTACAGTTGGGAGAAGATCAGATGACAGAGAGAGGCAGACGTACCTACCTCCTAGTTTGTTTCTACCTTGGGCATGGAGCAAAAAACGGAAAGAAAGAACGAAATGCAAAGCAGATGCCATTCTGGAAGGGGGAAATGAGGCTAGAGTGAATCTGGGAAAGAAAAATACTGAGTAGCTACTATTTAAGTCCTCAAGCCTACCCTGCAAGGAAGCTACTGTCATCGGTTTACAGATGGAGAAAACTGAGACTTGGCTAGCAAGGACCTGAAATAAGCTTGGATGCCAGGTCTGTCTGCTCTTTCTCTTTACTTCTTTGTTCATTTGATAAACACTCAGTGAGGGGCTGAGGACACAGAAACAAGGAAGAGAGTCCAGCTGGTCCTGTGGGCATCTCTAGGCAAGCTGGGAATGGACACTAGGCTATGATCTGAAGGTTTGTGCCCCACCCCGTCCCCCCTTCATATGTTGAAATCCTAATCTCCATGGTGATGGCATTGGGAGACTTTGGGGGTGGTGATTAGGTCATGACGGCAGAGTTCTCCTGAATTAGACTAGTGCTCTCATGAAGGAGACACCAGAGAGACCGCTAGCCCCTTCCACCATGTAAGCACACTGCTAGAAGGCACTGTCTAGGAACTGGGAAGTAAGCCCTCACCAGATGCTGAATCTGCTGGCATCTTGACCTTGGATTTCCCAGAGTTTCCATCTTTGATAAATAGAGTGAAACAGAGACTGGACAGATCATTGCGATAACAACAAAAATAGTAAGCCTGGAGGTAGGACTTTAACTTAAACCAGGTGTTTTTATTTTATTTTATTTTTTTGAGACAGAGCCTCAAGCTGTCACCCCGGATAGAGTGCTGTGGCATCACAGCTCACAGCAACCTCCAATTCCTGGGCTCAAGTGAGTCTCTCGCCTCCGCCTCCCAAGTAGCTGGGAATACAGGTGCCCGCCACAACGCCCGGCCATTTTTTGGTTGCAGCCGTCATTGTTGTTTGGCAGGCTGGGCTGGATTCGAACCTGCCAGCTCAGGTGTATGTGGCTGGCGCCTTAGCCCGTTGAGCCACAGGCGTTGAGCCAAACCAGGTGTTTTTAAACATTCTCTCGTGAATATATTCAAACTTCCATGAAGGTAGCTCGTGCCAATGGTGTTCTTGTTTGCCTCTTCAAAGACGAGGAAACAGATACAATGGGGTTAGGCAACTTGTCCAAAAGAAAATAGCAGGTCACCTAGTCAGCACATCATACTTCTAAGTAAATGCTGATATTGGTAGGTGTGAAGGGGAATGGACGAGGAGTAAGACTTCGTGATGCCAGAGTCTTTTTACCACGGTTAGGACACTACAGGGTAATACTTTTCCTTCCTACCTCTATTTCATGAATCCACTGGGGACACACTCAGTGTTATATAGTCATCTACAAACGTATGGTAGATTTACCACACAAGTAGGTGTCTGAGCATATTTTAAAAGAAAGAGATGGTCACAGGGAAGCAGAACGTGTTAAATCACGCAGTTTGCTCCCTGCCCCCAACTTCATTGCTTTCCCTGACAAAATTTCGAGATGGGAGAAAAGGGACATGCTTAACATTCGGTCTGGACTTCAGGAAGCAGAAGGATGGCCGCGCACAGGAGAGGAGCGTCCTGAAACCATATTGTACAACCTCATTAGAGTCGCAGAAACTGTCACACTGCAGGTGTTCCTTGACCTTGGTCGCAGTATGTTCCAAGAGCTGGTTCCTTCTCTGTGAGACAGTTTCTGGGCATTGAAATATGCAGTGGGTTGCATAATTGTGACATCTGTTCCTCTTTCTGGGGTTTAAGTGGGCCTTGCTCACCATGCATTTTGGAAATCACCCTGTTAACAGGTGCCTGTCCCAGCTGTACAGCTGAATAAACCCAGGACTTTATGTGTACTAAACAGACGGTGGCCTTTTTCCACAACAGAAGTTGTTATTTCCTTGTGGACAACATACAGACACGTGTGCTGAGTGTCAGCATAACCAAGGATTACCTAGCTGGCTGAAAACAATCGTGCTCAAAGAATGCTGATCACTGAATTGAGGTCACCCTGAAGGAAGAAAGATTGTCGGGATTGATATTTTTATCTACAAGGTGGAGAAATACTCCGGAGTGTTTTTGCCAAGAGCAAGGGGGATAGCTAATATGTTAGGTAGAAGAATCAAGACACCGGAGGATATGTAGAAGGTATCATGATATTTTCATATAAACGAAAATTTTAAGGATCTTTATGTTGATAATTATATAAATCCAAAAGGAGATATGCATTCCTTTTCAAACAATTGATCACCTGATGCATTCTGTGCACAGAGGTTACGATGATCAAAACAAACAAAGTTACTGCCCATGCGGAACATTCAATCTACTGCATGAAAATAACAATAAAAAAATGAACATTGCCAAGCATGGTGGCTCATGCCTGTAATCCTAGGACTTTGGAAGGCCATGGTAGGAGGATTGCTTGATATAGGGAGCTGGGGCAATATAGCAAGACCCCATCTGCACAGAAACATAATTAAAAAATTACCTGGGCATGGTGGCATGCACCTGTAGTCCCAGCTACTCGGGAGACTGAAGCAGGAGGATCACTTGAGCACTTGAGCTATGATGGTGCCACCATACCCTAGCCTGATCAGCCTGGGCAACAGAGCAAGACCCTGTCTCTTAAGGAAAAAAAGAAGAAGAAATAAGGATAGTTATGACAAGATCATTTTAGGTAGTAGCAAAGAAAACTGAGAAATTGCATCCAGTGAGGGAGAAGAAAAACCAGGAATGTGTGGGTTCATGGAAGACAAGATAAGAACATATTTCCAGAAGAATGGAGGCGTGTACTGCAAGAGTACCATCTTACCACCTGGTGATCGTTTGTGTCCTCAATAAGAGCAGTTTCAGTGGAATGAGAGAGACACAGACTTATCAGAGTGGGCTCTAGAGAGTAGGATGTAAGAAAAGTGCAAGCAAATGTGGAAAACTCTTCTGAGAGGTTTGTGTGTGTGTGTGTGTGAACCAGTGAGAATGACCAATCCAAAGAGAGATATTCACAATGTAGGAGAGACAAAAAGATCTCGTTGCAGCAGCAGAATCCTGGGAAGAAGGAGACAGGGCTTGACTTTAGAGAAATTGATGTTCAAAAGACTTTCAGATTTTATGTAGCCACAAGTTCAAAGTCTCGTTGGTCCCTCAAAACATTTTTCATTCATTAATTGCCACATTTTAATTTTACTCCTACTATAGTTACAGCCCAACGGAGGAGAAAAATAGACATTTTGTGTTCAAATAATCCAAAGTGCAATTGTAATAGGGGAAGGTTCTCAGAAAGGGAGTTATCTGGTGTAATGAACTTCATTTGTGTCATTTGTCCAGTGGGAAGGTCAAACAGGACTTCCTTGGAGAAGTGATGCTTGGTCTGAGAACTTAACAATGAGTGGGATCTAGCCAGGCAACGAGGCAGTGGGAATGGCACGTGCAAAGGTCTTGCACTGAGAGAGAGAGAGGCTGTGACGAGAGCAGTGAGGCTGGAGCAGGAAGAATGGCTCATGTGGTGGAAGTTCAGAGAGCCCATGGCAAGGAAGTCTTAACAACATATTACTTACTTAGAATAACCATTCCAGGCCAGGCACGGTGGCTCCCGCCTGTAATCCTAGCACTCTGGGAGGCCAGGGCCGATGGATCGCTTAAACTGAGGAGTTTGAGACCAGCCTGAGCAAAAGCAAGACTCCGTCTCTACTAAAAATTTAAAAACTAGTCTGGCATTGTGGTGGGCACCTGTAGTCCCAGCTACTCTGGTGGCTGAGGCAAGAGGATCGCTTGAACCCAAGAGTTTGAGGTTGCTGTGAGCTATGATGCCATGGGGCTATACCTAGGGTGACAGAGTAAGACTTTGTCTCACAAAAAAAATTAGAAAAAGAAAGAATAAGCACTTCACGCCCACCAGCATGCCTGTAAGTAAAAAGAGAGAAAATAACAAGTGTTAACAAGGATGTGGAGAAGTTGGAGCCTTCATGCACTGTGGGTGGGAATGTAAAATGGGACAGCCACTGTGGGGGACACTACTGCATTCCTCAAAAAGGTAAACATAAAATTACCACACGAGCCAACAATCCACTTCCAGGTATATACCCCAAATAACTGCAAGTAGGAACTCAGAACAGATACTTGTACAGCCATGCGTATAGCAGCATTATTCATAATAGCAACTGAAAAATCTAAAGGCTGAACGGATAAGCAAAATGTGGTCCATCCATACAATGGTATATTATTCAGCCATCAAAATGGAAAGAAGTACTGGTACATGATGCTACAATATGGTAAATGAAAGAAGCCAGGATTCAAAGGGCCCATAGTGTATTTCATTTATATAAAAACCCAAAGAGGCAAGTCTATAGGGCCAGAAAGCCGATTAGTGGTTGCCAGGCCCTGGAGGCAGGGCAGTGGGGAGAAACTACTTAATGGGCAGGGGGTCCCCTCGGGCTGATGAAAATGTTTTGCAACCAGTTACTGATGATATTTCCACCATGTTGTGAATGTACTAAGTGCCACTGAATTCTACATTTTAAAATGGCTAATTTTATTTTGTGTGAAAAAAATACATTTTCCCAGAGTGTTCTCAACTCAATGGAAGACAGTTTCAACCTGACCAACTGGAGATTTACATCTTAGTTAGACCCCCCTACCTGAAGAAGAACTTTGGGAAATTAGAGGACGTTCATCATGGGACAACCAAGAGGCTGAGAGATTTTTTTTTTTTGAAATGTTTGTGCGAGTTTTCAAAAATCATTAAAACTTTGACTTTTATAACAGAGGTAACAGACCTACCATGGGATAAAAGGAGGATGGGTGATGGAGGTTGAGAAACATAGTTACTTGTGAGGGAAAAATGTTTGACCATCACAGTTGTTGAGACAGAATAGTGGTGAGCTCCCCATCATGAAAAGTATTCAAAGATGCCTAAACAACTAACAGGCATGGGAAGGACGCAAGGGATTACTGAATGTGGAAGATTGTACTGGATGAGTTCTGAAGCTCCCTGTAACTCAGAAATGTTATGACACATTTTCAAGAATCCTTTGGGAGGGGAGACAGCAACGTTCTCCCCGAAAGCAACATTATTTTTTTTTTCAGGAGACTACCAAATTCATTGTTACTAAGCAAATGGGAAGTGTAGGAGGAGTAAAAGAAATCCTTGTTGGCTAATACAAAGATGGGCTACTTAAATATTTTTTGAGCTTTGTGCATGGTTCAATTTTTAATTTTATCTGCAAACAGAAGGACACGCTATCAAATTAGATCTATTCTTTGGCAATTTTTGTAAGCTCCTGATTCACTGCTATGAACTCCAATGTAGCTTCATGTATGTGGGTAGCTCAGCCACAGTCCAGAATGATACAATGTCCTGTGAAAGACACGCGGTAGAGACAGACGCAGCCTCTTCTGGATTGAGAGGCACAGTAAAAGCCAAAGAGACACCACTTGCCAATTGCTCTGATTCTTGGGAAACAGCATGAAATAACCCGTGTTTGAAAAGCAGACTCGGCTTTTAACCAGCTTTGAACTCTTAGATTCCTATAGAGCTGGGCTGACATCTAAATCCAGATGTGCTAGATACTCAGTGTACGACCTAGGACACATGACCTAACATCTCCGGGACTCAGTTTCTTCATTAAAGGAAGCACAAGTTTAAGTTCAGACACCTTAACCTGGAAGGTGGAAGAGGGAATCTAGGGTCCTCACCTGATGTTCAAGAAGGTTCTCAGGAGAAATCTAGGGGCAAAGAGAAGCAGGATGTCTCCATCTGTCACCTGCATGAAAGTCCTGTTTCCTTCCGTCCCAGGGGACACAGCCCTTTAAACATGTCACAGGCAGAAATTGTGTTTTCTCTTCTCCCCAAAGTTGATTGTGGTGGAATGTAGAAGGCAAAGTAGATCATCCTAAGGGCACTTTCTTTTTTTTAATTTTGCAATTAGTAGGGCCTTTTTTTGTGGTTAAGGGGGGCCTTTCTTTTCTGAAGTTAAAAGGGTTTTATTTTGCAGATGGGGGGGCGCCTTTTTTTTTCATTTTAAATATTGTATTTGTGGGTGGCACCTGTGACTCATCCAGTAGGGCGCCAGCCCCATATACTGAAGGTGGCGGGTTCAAACCTGGCCTCAGCCGAACTGCAAAACAGAAAAATAGCCAGGCGTTGTGCTGGGCGCCTGTAGTCCCAGCTACTTGGGAGGCTGAGGCAAGAGAATCACCTAAGCCCATGAAGTTGCTGTGAGCTGTGTGACGCCACGGCACTCTACCAAGGGCAATAAAATGAGACTCTGTCTCTACTATATATATATATAGTATTTGTATTTGTTCCTTTTTTTTACAGTTTTTGGCCAGGGCTAGGTTTGAACCCACCACCTCTGGTATATGGGGCCAGCGCCCTACTCCTTTGAGCCACAGATGCCGCCCTCATTTTGTTTTTTTACTTCAAAATAAGATATGTGCAGTGTCCATAGGAATTTGTTCATAATTTTTTTTTTAAACTATAGTCCGGCCCTCCAGCAGTCTGAGGGACAGTGAACTGGCCCACTATTTACAAAGTTTGAGGACCCTTGTGCTAGATTATCCCCATTTTACAGATGAGGATCTCTGGAAATGAGGTCTCGGGAGCCCAGAAGAAATAGTACTAAATACCCGATGGACACAGGTGCTTTATTTTTTAAAAATTTATATATGTGCGTGTGTGTATGTAACACATACATATGGTATTAGCATGAGCGTTTTTTGGTTGTCACAGAGATGGGGGAACTACTGGCATTTAACGTGCCCGGGACATAAGTTGCTGATGTCCTCTGCACGTTCATACGAACAAAAAGTCTGCTTCTAATTATTGGTGCCTAAAACATAACTCCATCTCACATATAAACATGATATATTTTAAGGTAGTGTTAAGACATGTGGAGTTTTCCAGGGGATGCGATAACCTTGCAAACTGAGGGAAGACTGCACTTTGCTTTGTTGGAAACTACCAAGTTGTCTAGTAGTTTGGAACATCACTGATGGCAAGGCCACTCTTGACATTCAAATTACCAAAGCAACACATCGCAACTGGTAGTCCTTTTAGCTGTCCCATGCATGGTGATTCTACAACGAGGTTTCTCACTGGGTGATTTCATCACACCTTTCAGTGTCATTATACCTGAGCGTGTACGTTGAGATGGACACTGTTCACTAATTCCAGTTCTCCTTTCTAGTCAAGATATTATATTGATTTTTTTTCTTTGATGTGGATTTCATTTGAGGAGTGCAGAAGGAGCACTGCAAATGTTTGTTTGTTTGTTTTTTAAGAGATGGGGTCTCAGGCAGCGCCTGTGGCTCAGTGAGTGGGGCACTGGTCCCATATGCCGAAGGTGGTGGGTTCAAACCCAACCCTGGCCAAACTGCAAAAAAAAAAAGAGAGAGATGGGGTCTCTATCACATGATCATGGCTCACTCCAGCCCCATGCTGCTGGCTCAAATCATCCTCCCGCTTCAGCGTCCTGAGTATCTGGGACTACAGGAATGTGCCATTATGCTTGGCTAATTTTTAGAACTTTTTGTAGATTTCAAGTCTTACTATGTTACACAGGCTGGTCTCCAACTCCTGGCCTTGAGTAAGCCTCCCGCCTTAGCCTCCGAAACTGCTAAGATTACAGATGTGAGCCACCGCGTCTGGCCACAAATGTTGTTTATAAGCAACATCGGTTCCAATGGACTTGGGAACAATGATTCCAGCCTTAATGACATGCTTGCTCTTTTTCTTGACTTAGCAACTTTAGGCAGCATCTACTGACTCCCTGGCATATTTATGTCACTCACGGTATCCCTCCTACCAAATCTTTAGTTTTTTTCTCTCCGTCAAATTTTGACAGTATCTTTTGACACCCCTTCTACTTGAGGAGCTAAAGACATTGGTAATGTTGCTTTTTACTTTTTTCATGCACCTTAATCTTTTGATACTTAAAGTTTGGGGTTCATAGCAAAATTAAGCAGTGTACATTTACCCCCTGCCCTCACATACCCACAGCCTCCCCCACTATCAATATACCATACCACAGTAGGACATTCGTTACCATCAATGAACCTACCTTCACATATCCTTATCAGCCAGAGTCTATAGTTGACATCAGGCTTCACACTTAGTGTTGTATATTTTGCAGGTTTTGACAAACATATAATGACATGTATATACCACCTTAGTATCATACAGAATATTTCCACTAGCCTAAAATTCCCGTTAAGTGCTAACTGTTTATCCAGCCCTTCCCCTTAACCTCTGGCAACCACCCATCTGTGCTGCTGCTTTTTCATTCACATTCTCTCATACCCCTCTTTGCGCCAGCCACACTTTCCCATTGTCAAGGCTTGCTAACACTGTCATGTATTTGCATAACAGAGCTAAGTCTTTTTTTTTCTTGCTTTGTCCATCAATGATCATAAACATTATAAGCAACCCCGTTCATGCACTTCCCATTGGTTTGAGAAATCGGTCATCTTTCTGAGAGAGGAGAGAGGTTGTAAAGGATAGAAAGTGTGCCTGCCATGCTGAGAAAGAAAGCAGAGGAAGCGAAAGGCTGAGAGGAGATTTGCAAGAAGCAAACATGAAACCAGGCTTCTGTTCATTTGGAGACTGCCTTGGAGAGACTAGCCCCATGAGTGCTTACAAAACTGGAAAGAGGAACCCACAGGATTAAGTGTCCCCCCAAATATTACAGTTAATAATTCTGTACTGCATATTTGAAAATCTAAGAAAGTAGGTCTTAAATGTTTTAGTGTTCTCTCCACATACACAAAAATGGTAACTAGGTGAGGTGATATATTAACTTGATGTAAAGATTACTTTGCAAGGTTGACACATATCAAAACATCACTTGATATACAACTTTCATTTCTTTTTTTTTTTTTTTTTGTGGTTTTTGGCCATGGCTGGGTTTCAACCCACCACCTGTGGCATATGGGGCTGGCGCTCTACTCCTTTGAGCCACAGGCGCTGCCCCCAATTTTCATTTCTTAACACCTCTACAAAGCTGGGGAAAAAAAGATTGGACCAGATAAAATGCATCCTTATGGTTTATAATTATTTCATACTCTTAGATGAGGCATTGAGAGTCAGTTAAATCTTGAATTTTAAAAAATCAGTTGGAAATATGAGTTTATTTATAGTTTAAATAAAATTATTAAGAGACCATGCTCTTATCTATGGGTTTTGACACACACATAAAAAATTATTAGGATACTAGTGTAACATGGTTTCTTGTACCCTCAATGAATCCTCAACAATAAAAAAAAAATTATTAGGATAGTATCTACTTTGAAGTAAGGTACAACTATTTATTATTTTCCTGATTATTCTTGCTCATTGTAAAAATCTGGGAAAAAACAAAAGGGTATCAAAATAAAACTAAAAGCTCCATTAATCCCACATTCCAGGGATAATGTTTTGATTATATGTTATACCATTTTGATAGATGTTAATATACTGATAGATTAGAAGGGCTGGGTCACTGCTGTAACAAGCCCCTAAATACATAATGGCTCAAACATAATAGTAGCTTACCTCTGGGTCACAAATGTGTCTGTGTCAGTTCCAAGTTGTCAGTGTAAGGAAGTTGAGGGAGTCTCTGTTCCACAAAGTTACTTGGTGACCCAGGCTGATGGAAGCAAGTCCATCTTCAAGGGTTGGCTTCCAAAGGTACCCTAGGTGTCGACATATCATTCCAGCTTGGCAAGGGGACAGCACAGAGAAGCATACTTGTTGGAGGTTTCACTGGTAAGGCCCAGACATGGGTAGAAGTCAATCACATTGCCCCACTACCTTGTACAGAGTCTGGGAAATGGAGTCTGGCTGTGTGGCCAGAAATGTTTGTTGAAAAAGTAATAGTCTCTACCATAGTGTATTTTCTTTCGTTCTTTTTCAATACGTATACATCTGTATGTATATATTACCCATTATAATATGACCAGGATTATATCGTATATTCAGGTTTTTGTTTGGATCTAAAAAGAAACAAAATCTCTGGACGTTTTCCCACACAGATCTTAGCGAACAAAGCAGCGTATCTGATCACACAGATCGGGTTTCTCAACCTCAGCATCATTGACATCTGGGGCCACTTTGTTCTTTGTTGGGAGTTTGGGGGGCTGTCCTGTGTATTGCAGGATGTTTATAGCATCCCTGGCCTCTGCCCACTAGATACCAGTAGCACCCCACCCCCTTCCCAGTTGTGACCACCAGAAACTTCTCTCCAGACATTGCTAAATATCTCCTGAGGAGCAAAATCACCCCAGTTGAGAACCACTGAGCTAGATCAACAATAATTTATGTAACTACTTTCCCTTCTGTTGAGCAATTGTTGCTTTCTTTTTTGGTTTTGTTTTGTTGTTTTGTTTGCTATTACATCTTACTCTGTAATAAACATCGTTTCACATTAATTTTGACTGAAACAGTGGTTATTTACTTAGGAGAGAATCCCAGAAGAGGGATTACGAGGTCACAGGCTATGAATATTTTTAAGTCTCTTAATACATACTGCCAAGTGGCTTTCCAGAAAGGCTCGACCAATTTATCCACCTGCAGCGTAGGCGTGATTTAATTTTTTAAGTTTTTGGTTACTTAATATGAGAAAAAATGGTTTATTATTTTAAGATAGCATGTCTTAGAATAACAGTGAAATCTAATATGCTTACTAGCCATCTTCTTCATCCGGTCTGTAGTAGCCTTCGATAATTTTCCAATGGCTGTTTTGTTTTCCTTAAGGGTTTTAGAGACAAATGCTTGTTGAAATCAATCTATGACACTTCCAAAGTGAGGAAATTTTTCTATTAAAATGTCCCTTTCCTCTGACATTGTGTACACAATTGTTAAAACTCAGTTTTTTATCACAGCATCCATTGTGACTAGCTCCAATATTTGGACAGCTGTTCTTCCTTTTCTTCGGTTACACAAAAAATCCAAGACTTCTAGGGAATGACAGAAAGTGGAGCAAAGAGTTCACTTTCATCTCAGTGCACAAAATCTTAGAGATCTTGGTTCCAGAGAGGCTCATTGAGGTCATGTCTTCTGAAAATACTATTTGAGATTGTCATGCACAAGTTCCATCCTGTTGTTTTCACTGTCTCCTAGGAGTCTCCCAAGATATATGAACCAACCAAACTCTCCCTTCCCTCAACCAGGACTTCGCATGAATTCCTCATTGCCCTCGCCCAGGCCACCTTTGTCTTTCCCTTGCAAGCAGTCTCAGTGATTGTCATCTGCAGTTGGATCCTACATACACGTGTACTCAGAGATCATTCAAATGGATTACTTTCCCATAACAGGAGGACAAAAAGTTAAACCTATGAGCTCCCCTGTTGTTTTATACTGCATGAAGATAGGTTAGGAAGGACTATTCCCGTGGGATTGTGAAAATGAGCCAGTGATCCGCCTAGCACAAATCTCTGTCCTTTTATGTAAAATATGATTAGGCTTTGTAGAGCTCTGCCTTGATAAAATCTTTCGTAATCCAATAAATTTCAATAGATGAAATGTTTGCCTCCTCCACCCTTTCTCAGTCCTAAAGCCTCTCTTCTGGCTTAAATGTCCCTTAAATGTTCTATCTATTGTTATTGTTTATGTAACCCTCCATTCAAGTAACCCTCATGTGCTTTCAAAACTATAAAGGAATACAGAGTAAAATATGGGGGTGGGGGGAATACTGGGTTCAGAAATATCACAGAAAGCATTAGTCCTACAAAAACTGCAAGGGTCTCATGGTTTCTCTAATATTTTTGGAAAATTCTTCTGTAAGGAGACAGAGATATTTGAGGCCTGGACACCATTAAACCAATAATTCACTTAAAGGCTCAAGTAAGAGGCCTGAGCACCGGGAAGAAGCAGTTGACTGGAATTACCTACAAAATCTCCAAGGGTCTTCCAGGGGTGGGCATCCAGGGATCAAGAGACTGATTACAGACACCACCAAATCTGCCGCCACTCCAGACTGGAGAGTGCTTACACATCATTTGTTGCCCACCGGTTAACTTAAGTCAGTGGTTCAGTAACCTTGGATGCGCATCGGAAGCGCCTGGGTTCCGCCCGCCCGCAGAGGCCTTGAGGAGATGGGGTTTCCCAAAGCTCCCTAGCTGATTGTCAGGTTCGGCAGGGTTGAGACTCACTGAATTAAGTAACTACCCATGGCCCATATCTGAACCAAAGGATCAGGAACTGTGGATCGAGGCAACACGGCCAGACACCATGTGTCCTTGGGTTAGCGTCCCGGGGCCTCAGTTTCCTTATCTGTACAATGGGTGTTGCTAAGACCTCAAAGCCCTTTCCAGCTGTGACAGTTTCCATCTGGGAAGTGTCCTCAGGGATCCTACAAGCTCGCTCCCCTCGGCCCCCATCCCCCTAGCCGGCTTTTCCGGTTGCCGGCCCCACGGCACTAGCTCAGGGGTCCCAGAGGAAGCCGGCAGCTTAGCCCGCAGCCTCGGCGCTCCCGCTGCCCCCATTCGGGCCCTCGCTCCGGGCGCACAAAGCCCCCGGCGCTGACGTCAGGGCCCCCTGTGCGCGGCCGGCCCCCAGTGCAGGCGGAGCAGCGCGGCGCTCCCACCCCGGCCAGGAGCTAGGAGCCAGCGCCAGCCCGGCACAGCCCAGCGCAGCCTGCCCGAGCCCGGCCCGCGCACGTGCCCGCCAGCCCTGCAAACTTGTGCCTCCGGCTCTGCCCGTCCCCGGGGAGCCCGAGCGGCCGCAGCCCGCGCCCCTCCCGCCCGTCTCCAGCCATGGGTAAGCGAGTACGCTGGCCCTGCGCCACGGCCACGGCCACGGCCACGGCCTCGCGTCCCCCCGACTCCCCGGAGAGGCGCGCCCAGCCGAGGGGCCCGCCCCACCCCTGCTCAGGTGGCGCCTGCTCGGCTACCTCCCGGACGGAGCTGAGACGCGGGTGGGGTGGGGGCAGGAAGCGGCGCAGGTGTCCCGAACGCCCAGGTGCGCGTCCCTGCCCTATGCTGGGGGCGTCCCCACTCGGGCTGCGTCCCGGAGTGCGGCTCGCGGGGGCGGAGGAGCGGGGCCCCCGGAGGAGTTGCGGAGAGGACAGACGGCGCGTCCCGGGCTCCTGCTTTATTTTAGGGGCTGGTACAGAGTAGCTTCTTCACTGTTTCCCAAGACGCTCTCCGTGTCGCCCGAGCTTCCAGTCCCACCCTGTCTCGCCTTGCCGTCATGCGAGTCTCCTTAAACCCACACGAAACAGATACCCGATTTCCCAGACCTGGGGTCCTCTGAGAGCTCATTTCGAAACCATGACCTTTGAAACCAGGAAAGTGGCAGAGGAGAGGGGCAGGATGTGACAGAGGGTGGGTCTCTCTCCTTTGTCCCCTGTTCCAACTATCTGAATGCGGCGGGGCCGCAGGTGGACACGGCGGGCCAAGCGGGTTCCCAGGCACTTAGGAGAACGTCTGTGGCAACCGTGAAAGCCTCGGCTCGGAAAAGGGAAAATCTCCAACCTGGCCGGGAGGGGTGTTAGGCGGCTGTAGGATTCTTTCTGTCACTTCTAACACCCTGAAATGCTGCCGTCAGCAACATGTCGTTAAATAGGGACTCTGTATCGGGAGGAAAACTCGTAAAGAGCGCCGGGGAAAGCAACCGAACCGCGACACTCCTGGAAACGTGTGAGAGCCGCGCGTGGGGCAGGGTGTTCTCTCCTCGTCCGGTTACCGCTCCCCATTGACAGACTCCAGCCACAAGCGCCCCAAGAGCCAGAAAGACTATGAGGAGGGGAATGGGTTTAAACATCGCAGGTTAATGGTGGGGCTTGGGAGCTGCTTGCTGGCCCCCCAATCATATGCCTCCCCTCACAGTCCCTCTGCTACTAATTGTGTGTGTGTGGGTGTGGGTAGTAATTTTATCCTGATTAAAATTTAGGTGTGGGATAGTAAGGAGAGCACATTATTTTGCATTTCAAAGGAAGCTCAAAGAATTTTATAGTTTACATTTAAAAAAAATTACTAGGGGAATCAAAATAGGATTACTTGAATCCAACAGGAAAATTTCTTACCAAAAAGTTAGGCAAGACCTGGATAGGATCCTTCTAAAGAGGGCAAAATTGAGTGGCTTGTAACTCCGGTGGCCGCTCTTCATGATGCCCCCAGGTGAGTAGTCACATGGCTCAACTTCCCTTTTAAATGAAGTTCATACACAAAAATCAGATGATGGCTGCAGTGCAGCTTGTGACCACTTTGGAGATACTCGCCAGCCAGATGGTGCAGTTACCCACTGAAGAAAGCACTAAGTACTTTCTTAAAATAAAGTTATGTCTAGTTCTTTAACGTTAGGAATTTGGATAGGTACGTCGAATTTGAGTGTGGCATTGCCACATGGGGACCTTCAGGATGGCTTTCACAATACTCTGGACTTAATTGGTGACCCGCTTTATATTTAAATAGGTGTGAAAGTTAGGTGCAGTTCTCATGAAGCCAATGCCCAAACCAGAGGCCTGTTCTCAAGGAAGTACTTTGTGTGTTGGACAATTGTTGGCTCCACACTTCAATTGCCAATTTATGTTAATTTGTGCATACTTCACTGGTTCTGGCAGTATCCTTGGTTTTAGTTTTTCGTTTTTTACATTAAAAAGAAAGTTGCCTTTATGCCAAAAGGGAAACATACTGATTTCCTTTCGTAGGTTCTTAGTAAATACACCACAGGACCATGAACTGGTTTTATTTTTCCAGATGTATTTAATTACTGCACATACCCTCATGAATGTTTTAATTGAAATGATTTAATGCTGGGAAAATTCTGACCATAGGTCCATTGAGTTGGGGCATTTGGTTCTTACACAAGTCACCTCCTTAACCTGGTATCAGTTAATTGGTAAAATGCATGAGCTTTGTGGAAATAAAAACTCCTTCGGACTAAAATTTTAAGTTATTTAAAATCTGTAAGTTGAAAGATAAAATAATGACCAGTGCTGGTGGTGTCCAATTTTGTCTTTCAATGGAACTTAAAAGAAAACATGGATTTCTTATTTCTGAGCCAGTTTTTTCCCAGTTGGTTAAGATTCATTCACATACCATACCGGCACATGTTTACGTGTATAAAGTTTGGTTTTGAGAAAATGCAGAGCTGTGCAACCATCACCAATATCTAATGTTAGAACACTGTCATCACCCCCAAAACAAACTTTGTACCTGTTACCAGTCATGCCTCATTCTCCCCTTGCCCAGTCCCTAGCAACCACTAACCTACTTTCTGTCTCTATGGATTTGCCTCTTAGGGATGTTTTAGGTATATGGAATGAGCCAATTGAATTGATGTTTGAAGTAAATTTGACTTATCCAGGAACTTTGGTTGTTTTGCACAATGAGATGATGTTGATGCATTGTTTGTATGCAGTACACCACCGAAATGAGTGTGTGGAAACTAATTATTTCTCTGGCTGAAGGGTTCCACGTTTGGCTGCACATATTTTGCAGGTGTGCACGCACACACTCTGGTTTTAGCCAAAGGAACTGACGTGGCCTACCAGAATTTTGGTCTTGAAGACATCGCGACTAAATGAATTCCATGTGATAACTTCTTACAAGGCATTTGTGCAGTATCCATCCTGCTCTAATATGGCTTATGTATCCAGAGAGACTTGCTGATTTTGTTTCACTAGTTGCTTATCATTTTAAATGACATTTATATATGAAATGATCAAATACAGCAAAACACCGAAATAATTGTTTTGACCCATTTTGATAAGGAAGTTTTTGTAAAGGTTGTGAACGCAAAAGTAATCAATCCTTTTCGCTAAATAGCATTTTAGAAAACTTGGGTTAGGGCAGTTCTTTTACTGTAATGTGCATAAAAATTATATGACCATCAGGGGTCCTGGGTGGGGCCTAGGTTCCTGCATTTCTAGCAAGCTCCCAGGTGGTGCTGGTGCCGCTGGTCCCTGAAGGAAAAGGATGGCAGGCCAGAGAGGCACAGGTGCCTGCCCCATCTTGCCTGCCAACTTGCTGTGTGATCTTGGGTAAATCATTTTCTCTTAATCTCACTAAAAGGATTTGATGAAATTATTTCTTTGGACCTTTATGGATCTACAAGTGTATAATTTGGGAAAAAGAAATAAAAAAGTAATATTGTGCCTGAAAAAAAAAAAACAAACATGAGAAAACAGCTCCCTGATTGTTTAAACGCTGTTTGGTTCCATTAAGCTGGCATCACAGGCATCATTTGTAGTTGGATTAAATGCTGGCATCTTCCTTGTGCCCGCCTCCAGGGTGACTGGCTCTTCTCCAGGGGAACTTGGAAGAAGCTATAGTGTTCACCCTCTTTTACATGTCCAGTTTTAGCTTCTCTTGCCGTCTTCTCTTTAGAGCTGGCTGCACCAGGGAGCCTTTTCTTTCCCCTACACTGAGGCCCAAGCCACCTTCAAAGGCAGCACTCAGAAGGAAGCACACTGGAAGTTTGCTCAGGAATTCAGATGCCTCAGAGGCAAAGGAATGGTATCCTGGTGAACAACTGGCAGAAAGTGCTCCTAGAATGTGTTAGCCCGCCCCCCCCATCTACAGGTCTGGCAAGGCACCCACCCTTAGATCTTAGAAGTGAGCTCCTTTCTAATCTCAGACTGACATTTTGAATAAACCTTACAGTCCAATACCAGAGAGTATTGTTTGTGACAAACAGAGAGTAGTTAACTCTTTACCATATTTTTGCCCTAACCACTTGGCCCCTCAGAGGGCTTCTCAGAAAAGATCCTTACCTACTGCATCTAGGATCAAATGGTTATTGAAAATGTCGAAAAGTGTTATATCATAAAAAGGACCACATATGTGTGCTAAATATTTTATTTAACTGTAGACATTAATTTTCTATTTTGTGGTAAAGTAAAGGCCTTTGCTTTGAGTGTAAAGCCCTGGTTGGAGCTCCTTGGAGTCTTTCTGACATTGATCACAGCCAACATTCATTGCTTTCTGATTTCCAGTTTCAGATTTATATTAAAGTGGAATGAAAACTTAAAGGCATTTGGGAGTCAAACAGTGTGCAGAATCCCTATTCCTCTTAAACTTTTAAAATTGTCTTGCCCATACTTATTTCAGTAACTATTTTTTCAAATTAATCCTTTTCTTGTGACAAAGTCTCACTCTGTTGCCCTTGGTAGAGTGCTGTGACACTGTAGGTCACAGCAACCTCAAACTCTTGGGCTCAAGCGATCTTCTTGCCTCTGCCTCCCTGGTAGCTGGGACTACAGGTGCCTGGCACAACGCCCAGCTATATTTTCTTAGAGATGGCGTATGACTTTTGCTCAGGCTGGTCTCAAACTCCTGAGCTCAAGCAATCCACCCACCTCGGCCTCCCACAGTGCTGGGTTACAGGTGCGAGCCACCGTGCCCAGCCTAAGTTATTCATTTTTGTTAAGACTTTCCAAAGCAGTCAACCTGATTTTTTAAAAAAGAAAAAACTCTTTTGGCACTCATATTTTATTAATTTATGTAACATTGAATTAAAATTATAGTAACAAGTACAACTGGCAGAAGCAGATTGGAGATCAAACACAAATGACTCTTGTTAAGTATATAGTTCAGCTGGTGGAAGAAGTGGTTTATTGATTGTGGAGCCACTTGAAGGAAGCAGGCAGGATGCGGATTGAAAGCCCAAGCTTGTAAGAAGTGAGGCTCACCAGAGGTGCAGGAGAGCCCTGAGCAACCTCCCCAGTGGCTGTTTATTGAGACAATACACAACAGGTGTGGGAAGTGCCCAGTAATCACGTACAAGGGCTACCGTGCTTAAGGATGGCTACGTGCTCTTTCTCCCCACGGGCTTGACCCCCACCCTGAAGTGCCACAAATGCTCAGGTTCCAACACCTGCTTACCAACGAGCAACCAAACACCAAACCGCTTTGTGTTCTTAGAAGCATGGTGTTCATTCTCCTACAATTGATGTCCTGGAGGGGAGCCTTGAACTCAAGTTCTATGGACAGTGCCCAGTATGGTTTAGAAAAAGAAGAAGAATGTGGGGTAACTGAGTGCACTCCATTAGGTGAGCATTGGTAAGAGAGCATCTACTGTATTTTTTTAAATTTCAGGTTAATGTGCGAGTACAAACAACCGGGTCTCAATACCTGAATTTGTTGGAAGAGCCCGTCTTGCGTTTACTGTATTTTTGAGCCATTGTTATCCACTTAACAATTTAAGCCTGATTTTTCTGACTATACGGTTAACTGACTTATTAGTGTTTTTAAGATGCCTCCTTTTCTGTTCAAATACTGAATTCATCAGGAGCAGAGATTCTTGTATTTGTTGTTGCATCCCAGCGTTCATTCAAATGATTGGCATATTGTAAGTGCTTCACAAATATTTGTTTTAAAAATGGGGATTTTGGCCGGGCGCCTGTGGCTCAACGGGCTAAGGCGCCAGCCACATACACCTGAGCTGGCGGGTTCGAATCCAGCCCGGGCCGCCAAACAACCATGACGGCTGCAACCAAAGCGGGCGTTGTGGTGGGCACCTGTAGTCCCAGCTGCTTGGGAGGCGGAAGCAGGAGACTCGCTTGAGCCCAGGAATTGGAGGTTGCTGTGAGCTGTGATGCCACAGCACTCTATCCAGGGTGACAGCTTGAGGCTCTGTCTCAAAAAAAAAAAAAAAATGGGGATTTTATTAAACTCTATCTACATTGTAAATGTATAGATTTCAATGTATGTAATATTATATTTGTTGCTATATTACAAACTCCATGATAAACTATGCTAAGCTACATAAGGCAAATGACATTATTGTTCTATAGTAGTATTAATACTTTTATCACAGAATAATAGAGTTTCAGAGCTCGAGGTTGCTTTAGAAGTAACTTGATTGCCACAGGCGTACACAGACACAAAAACAATTTAAAGAGCAGTTTGAATGTCCTTTCATTATCTTTTTGCCTTTAGCTTTTTCTTCTGATGTTATAAAATACTCTTCTCTCTCTGCTGAAAAGTAGTTCCTTCTTGTCAGGTTTTTGGGGTGAAACACTTTGTTTCAGTGAAACTCATTCTTGCCCTATTGATTAAAAGGCAAGGGCAGCTTGGTGTTTCCATTCTCTCTGTGTGTGTTAGGGTTAAGTGAGTACCTACCGCAATGCCATGCAATTCAGTATGTGCTGGTCTCTAAGTCTTTGAGTTCCTGTCACATGCCCATCACCATGGGGCTCCCAAGGGACTATGACAGCTGCTTGCTCAGCAAGCATTCAGTGTCCTGCACAGATGAGCCAAGTACTGTGCTAAGTCTTGAAGCAAAAAATAAACAAGACTGTCCTCAAATAACCACAGTCATTTCAGAAAGGCGGATAAATATATAAATAGAAATAAGTACAAGGTCCTTTAGGAAAAGGAATATGAGGAAAATAGGGAGAGGTAATATTTCACAGAGGCATTCCCAGGAGAGGCAGTTACTTTTGATCTGAGTCTCAAAGGATGAGTTGGATGATGGGGAGGTCAGGATGTCAGGGTGTCTGGGTGTTGGGGAGAGGATATTCCAGGCCCTGGGGACAGATGTGCAAAAGCAGGGGCCATGGTAGAGGCTGCCGTGTGAGCACATTGAGGAGTTGAGGAGTGGGGAGAGCCGAGGCCATGCTTAATGGTGATGCGATAGGCAAGAACTTGGTCATTACCCTGCTGGCCATAGAGTCAGGAAGGGATTTCAAGCAATCAAGTGACAAATGGAGAGATATGACAGTCTCCCCAAGGGGATAAAAGCATCTTGATTCCAAGATAAAGAATCATGTTTAATTGTAAAATTCTAAATGAAAGCATAGAAGTTCTGAGAAGCCATGAACTTCTCATGTCTCGTGAAACCATGTGTCTTATATGAAGCTTCTGACAGAGACTTGGATTTGAGGTGTATTGAGGATGGAAGGGATTTAGGGTAATTTACGGAAAAGATGTAGTGGTAATTTTATTGGTGAGATTTTTTTTTTTTTTTTTTTTTTTTTTTTTTCATTTTTTGGCCAGGGCTGGGTTTGAACCCGCCACCTCTGGCATATGGGGCTGGCACCCTACTCCTTTGAGCCACAGGCACTGCCCTATTGGTGAGATTCTGAAGAAACTGGCCTGGCCACAGCAGAGAGAGATATGGAGGAGAGCAGAAAATCAGATGTGGTGGGGGACTGAAGGCCAGATGAGAGGAACAAATTTTAGTTGATTACAAATGGTTACATCTAAATGACTCTTGCAACAAAGTTTTTAATCTTGTCTCTTGGTAAAATAGAGAAGGAAAGAAAGTACAGATGGAAAGCGATATGGGTGATCTTTGGTATAATTCCAGAGGGATTGAAGGTTGGAATGGAACCCTGTCCTTGTCTCTTTATTTCATCATTAATTTTAAAAGTGATTTTATTTCTTTCTTAAATATTTGAAGGAATTTACCAATGAAGCCATTTGGGTCTGGGGTTTTCTTCGTGGAAATGTTATGAATTACATTTCTTTAATAGATTGAAGACTATTCAGACTTTCTCTTTGTTTCAGTTTTGGAAAGTTTCTCCATTTTATCTAAATTATTAAGCTTATTGGTATAAAGTTGTTGATAATATTTTTATATTATATGTTTAATTATACTGTGTATAAGGTCTGTAGTGATGTTCCTTTGTTTATTCCAAGCGATATAGGCAGGTAATTAGTGTTTTCATTATTTTCTTTATCAAGAAAATCCATTAAAATAACTTGATATTTACACGTAATAATTATACCTGACAGATACGTTGGCCACTGAATGAGTACATTTTCTAGTAACTGGAAAATGGGATTTTTATGTCTAGAAGTAAAAATTGCTTACCTGGTTTGAGAAAAAAGTCTGCCAAAAGAAAAAGTATTTAAACCTGATCTTTTTAATTTTATTCTTAATGGTTATATATAAGTCAGTATATTTGAACATGGTTATAACAAGATCTATTGTAAATGACCTTGAAATAGAGTAGATCTTGAGTTGAGCTTAGTATTTGCTGGTGTATTTATTTGTTTGATATTTGTAAG
>CAUYRH010138251.1:0-24367 GCA_963574655.1 Perodicticus potto
GGTGGGTTCAAACCCTGCCCCAGCCAAAAACTGCAAAAATCCCCAAAAAACAAATAAAGATGGAGACTTTACCTCTTTTATGTTTACATGGGTGGAGCTGGAAAATATTCTTCTTAGTAAAGTATCTCAGAAATGGAAAAAAAAATCCAAAGTACTCAGTACTGCTATGAAACCAATTTATAATCACTCACACTTTCATATGAAAGATGAATCACAACTATAACCCAGGATGAAGGAGGGAAAGGGAAGGGGATGGGAAGGAAGTGGGAAGGTTCGATAGAGGGAGGGTTAATGGTGGGACCACACATATGAAGCATATGGCAAGGGTACAAGTCAAATCTGTCAAGTATAGAACACAAATGTCTTAACACTGTGATTAAGTAAACGAGGCGAAAGCTATCTTAATTAGTAGGCTGTAAGCACTCCAATTTGGACAAATAATCAGCACACTGAATCCCACAAAGGCATGAATGTATCCATGATCTATGTATATTTGACTTAATAAAAATAAATATCCCATTTCTTTGGTATGTAGATGTTAAGTTTTCCCATCACCTTTTGTTGATGAGATTATCCTGTTCCATGTGTATTCTTGGCATCCTTTCCAAAGATCAACTGGCCACATACAAGTGAATGTTCTTTTTTGTCCTATTGGTCTATATTTCCATTTTATGTGAGTATCACTATTTGGGTTACTATAGATTTATAATATACTTTAAAATTAAGAGAGGCAATGCCCTAGCTTTGTTCATCTCTCCTGCAGTTTTTTTTGAATTATACAGTTGCTTTTTTTAACATATGTAAGAGATAATAGCAAGATTTTGATAAAGTCTATGGTTTTGACAATCTTTATCAAAAGGGTTTCATTTAAGACAAAGATGTCACCATTATTCCCATAGTTGATTACTTATTTTGTCATAAATATGTATTATATTTTGTCAAATATTGTTTTCTACTTATACGAAGATGATCATATGATTTTTTTCTCCTTTAGTGTCTTAATGTAATAAAGTTATTTGACCTGAAAGTGATAAGCCAATATTATATCCTTCAGATTAATACTTTTTGGCCATAATAAATTGTTTTCTCTTTTGCATATATTAATGAATTTGAATTGCTAAGATTTGGTTGAAAATGTTTACTTCTATGGTTATGAGATCTGCTGATCTACTTCTCATAGAGGGTATAGTTTTTATAAAAGCTTTGGTCTTCAGTTTTAAGAAATAATACTATTGATATCAGCTTATCATTACTAGTTCCGTTAAATATAATCAAAAGTATTACCTTCTCTTCATTATTAAGCAAGAGTTTATGAAAGATTAATATTACTTTTTTTTTTCATTAAAAAATTAAGTGTTCTGATCAATAAACACAGGATTTTTTCAAATTATTTGATCCTTAATGGCTTTCAACAACAATCTGTAGCTTTTAATGTACAATACTAGAACTTTGTAGATAAAATTTATTTCTAATTATGCTATATTATCGTTTCTATTATTAATGAAATTGTTTTTAATATTATTTTCATATTATTCATTCTTGATACATAAAAATATAATTTTGTGTACTAATCTTATATTTTCTAGTCATAATGAACTCATTTATTAGTTTTAATATTTTTTAATGGATTCTTTAGGATTTTCCTTATAAAGATGATGTCATTTTGAATAGATAGTTTTTTCTCTATTTGCAATGTTAATATCTTGTATTGATATTTCTTATTTTACTTTTACTAGATAGACCTTCCAGTAAGTTTTTGAATAGGTGTAGTAAGAGTAGATACCTTGTTTCTGACCTGTGTAGAAAGTATACAGGCTTTAATTATCAAATATTAGTAAGTAGTCTTGACGTAAGAGTAAATGTATCTATAGTCAAATTTATAAGTTTCATAAGGATAATAATCATATTATTTTGCACTCCCTCGAGTTTATTCTAATACCAATTAACATGTATATTCAATGAATTGTGGGTGCTATCATCACCTTGTCATCATTATCTTCATCATCATCTCTGACAAGCTCGTCATGTGGACTTAAGTCAACAGTTCTTAACCTCAGGGAGTCATCACTCTGGGTAATGAGTAGCAAATATATTTCATTTCATTACCACATCTAATCAGCTATTAGTGGCTGCCAGTATTACCAAAGCTTAAAGGGTTGAATTTGACCTCAACAGAGAAGAGTAATGTGCCTAATTAGTCATATCTGTGATGTCTAGTGAGGTTTATTGAATATATTAGTGCCTTTTATTGCTGATGTGGTCTAGATATAGAGAGACTAATATGTAAATTGGAACCCACAGTCCAGAAACTCACCGTGGCTACAATAATACCATAGGAAGACTAACAGCATCCAAAGGTCTGATACATATGTTATAATTCAGGCTGATTTACTGTATTTAATTCCTTGTTTTTCCACAGAGAAATTTTAATCACAGTCATGGGAAACCTTATTGACAATATGTGTTGCAGTAATGGCATATAAACTCCATCTCAGTTTTCTTAAAACTATTCCAATATCAGTAATATCTACATGAGCTTCTCATAATTTTCCTTTCTCAAATAATTGCAAAATGAAGATTGATTATTTGAATTGAATAAAAGGCCTATTTAGTACATATTGAGAGAGCATTGTTGGCTCCATAGTTTAAAATGAGGTCAGAATGTGTGTGTGCTTTTCAGCCAGAGGGATCTTCTTCTATTTCAAGCTTCATTTTTTTACGCCCCTGGGGCTACACACACAATAACTCACGCCTCTGAACCAGCCTCAAATGACAGGCTTCTCTCTTTCATTCTCCATACTTCTTTCCTTCTTTCTTTCTTTGTTCCATTTTTCAAAATGGTTCAAAATGACTTCCTTTCTTATTTTAGAAGACCTTTTGTATTGCTTGACCAAAGACAACAGTATGCAAGTTTTTATCTTCAGTTCCCCTTGCTTGCCAAGTTCTAATTTTATTTCTTTTATCAATGCCTCATTATGCCATTTGGTTATTTTTAATATGCTAGTAACCAGCACAGCATACTTTAATAAAGAACACTATAAGGATATTCTTTATGAAGTCATCATGCATGAAAAGGACAACAGTGAAAATTTAAAAAGAAAAGAGTATTTTATTAAAATATGTTACATCCATCAGTTACTACACCATCATTATAAGCTGGCATGAGGGGAGAAAAGGAACCTTCAGATTAATACCCTGCCAAGCTGAGTTTCTCACCCCTTCTGTGTCATCCACTCAGCTCATTTACTTTCTCTCTGTCACTATGATCCAAATCTTCCCCAGGAGACTGCTACGTGGAGATCTCTCATTATTTCCAGAGAGAACCAAGCCTTGGCAAAAATCACTGAGTTGAAGATATGCTGTCACATTGAGCTTATTCTGAAAACATGAGTTCTTTATTAATGAGTATTTGGATTTAATTTCAACATTCAGGAACACACAACCATCACTAGGAAGCCAGATATGAATCGGTAGGTAAAACGTGTTTGTTAGCATGTGTGTATATGTATTTATTAACACGTATGCACTGCCTTTTATCACAGAGATGACTTTGGAAGGCAGTAAGGAGGGAACTGCATTAAGGATTAAGATATTCTCTTCTGTCTCAACCTGGCCTCTCTCAAGATAATTATCTGCTCTCTTGTTTGTTCTATTCAGTCCTCTGGACTAGACAGAATGATCTGTGATTTTGCTGAGACAAAAGAAATACTTAGACTCACTTGTTATTTCATGTAGATTGGATAAATCCAGTTGCAGTGAGGAGGAAGAAGTGCTGAGAATGGGCACCATATACATCAAATGAAAGTAAACTCCAGGCAGGCCAGAGCTGGCAGGTAATAGGGAGTTCCAGGCACTGAACAGGAGCAAAACAGGTGACCAGAAGTGTCAGGTTCAGCTGCTGCTGGGAGAGCTTCCTTCCCAGGCCCCCTTGACTTTTCTTGACTTTTCTTTTTCTCTAAACCCACCTCATGATAACCTAGGTAACTTCCTTTCTAATAACTACTATTTCTTATTTTTACCTATATTTATGGATATTATGTAGTAATTTTTGTTCTAGAATGACTTTCTAAAATTTTAAGTACAAGTGCATGTTTTTATGGTACTCCATAAATGTATACAGTTACGATTTCATAAAAATTAAGGTTAAAATAAATTCCATATATAGCAATAAAGGAAATCGGATGAATAAAGTATATGTTTTCATCTCATTTGATAATATTTCTTACTATTCATGAAATGATTTCTCGCATAAGAAATTTGTAAAGTTAGAAATTTTAGAATTTTACAAATTTCTAATTTTTACAAATTAGAATTTTAAGCAATTGTTTGGCAATATTTAGAGTAATTTATAACATGATGATTAGTATGATGCTGAGCATCTAAAGAAAATTTCCTGGGTACCAACCTCTTACTTTAGCTAGAAGTTGACCTAGTGAGTGGTATCAGTAAGTAGCTCTGAAGGAAGGAATTCAAGTCTCACTGTCCAGTATATATTAAGGTTAGAGAGATTTTAAAAAGTAAAAAGAGGATGAGTTTTATACGGTGTGCAAATTATTCATAGGTTTGGAATTTAGATATAATTTCCCACCAAATAACAAAGAATGTGTATCTGCTTAGAGTGTCCAGGATTCATGTAGTAGTTTGAGCAAGGCAGTTATTGATAAATTTCAATATTTGGGTTCCAATATATCTTATTAGCTTAACAACAACCGACTGTTTCTTAGATATCTGGCATCGCCCAACCAAGAAAGTGAATGTTTTATATTAGTTGCTTTGTTAATGTCGCTGTTGTTTCTGGTGTTTCATTTTAATGTAATCTTCTAGAGAGTATCAAACACAGTTTGTCCATTTTATGAATATTAAGATAATCAGTCAGTCATAGCTCCTGTGATTTTCTAAGTATCTTCAGCTGGCACAAGAATAGAAATTCTCTTTCAGAAAACTCACTTAACTTCAATATGAATTTCTAATTCAATGATGAATAAATAACAGCCATCAATTATTTATAAGGAATGTATTTACAATTATAGTAATAACGATGCCTCATACATTGCCTTTATTCCAACAATCAAGTTATTTTGCAATACTGAATCTTTGGTGCAGGATATGGGACTTATGAGCACAGGCATTTCAGCAATCAAGGAGAAATATACAAATACGTTTCAAAAAATGGGTTCCTTCTCAAGAATGACAAATTAGTGTTGACTCACTGCCTCTCTTTTTTCAGGCCATGAGGAAATTATTATTTTGTGTGTGTGGACTGACTTTTCTTTAAGAGACACACCTTTTCAGGCAGTGATCATGTTATTCTTCCAGGTCCCCCAACACCTACTCTTGGAATAGCCTTTTACTTTGCCTTCTTCTTCCCTTACTAGCCAATATTTGTCTAATTCTCACTCATCATTTTTTACCCCTGTCCTTAAGCAAGTCTCAGTGTAGTTCCTACCTCAAAGGACTGGCCTCTTCCACATTTGTCATCTTCCCACTCAACGAGTTGGGTGGATAGCCTCCAGGTGCATTTAATCAGCTCCCACTTTTTATCTTGTCATATGCTGGGGATGGGATTCAAATTTGCTATGTTTCTATTTTTCCTTGTTGGAAGAAGTCCAGTTCTGTTCCCAAAACCTCAAACGGCAAAGTCCTCCCTTATTAAGATCACTCCAACCTTCATCTTCTTCTCTCCATACATTTTGCTTCTGTACCCCACCACGTCTTCATTCTCTTTCTGCCATATTCCACCTCAGAGACATGTTGGATCACTGCATGAATGGCCCTCCGTCTTCTCTCAGTTTATCTGATTTTTGCCCTTTCATTGGTGGGGAAGTGGTACTACAATGTCCCTGGATTGCAGTGGTTTTCACCCTTCCTAATGCTGCAGCCCTTTAATACAGTTCCTGTGGGTGGCGACCCACAGGTTGAGAACCACTGCTGTATTGGAATGTGCACTGTCTCTGCTACATGTGGGTTCCAGTGCCCTATTTCCATTAGTAGCTATAGGATCCCCATCAAGTAATTTAATAGCGCTGAGCCCAGTTCTGTAACTCTATCCCATGGTGACCTATTGCTCACTTTTGAAAGGGATTTTCCTTTTTTCTTACTTTTTTTTAAGCAGATAAAAAAAATTGGCAATGATTCTTATTTTTTCCTGGAAATATTTTTATCAAAAAATGGAGTGAACGTGACAATGTAAACAAAACTGAAATTTGCTGAGGACATTTGCATATTGCAAGGCATGCAGACTAGGTGTCTGGATGGTAAAAATCTCAAAAATGTAAAAAATTTAATTTGAGGGAAAAAATGTTTTGGTGTGGCATATTAATTATTGTTACTGATAGGCATAAGTTATGGAAGATTCAAGTTAGAGAACATATGAAATATATGAGCATTTTGAATAAAGAATGAATTTTTGGCATTAGAAATACGGTCTTATCACACATACTACCTATTGCGGTTGAGAACTCTCTCGGCTATCTCAAGGTCCTTTAGTAGGTCCTTAATTTTGTCTCATAGATGTGCACTGCCTCTTCAGCCTAATGACAAGTGCCTTGTAAGCTGAGACTTGCCCTTAGCTTATTTTGAATCTACTAGATTGAAAGAAATGATGCTGGGCATATATTTATAGAAGTTAGAATTGCTTAGGAGTTGGACGTGGGCTTAATTGAATTGTTGGAAGTAATCTTGAATCAAGGTTTATCCCTTCTTATAAATTTGATAAGTCATATTAAAAATCAAGATCTGAAAGCTCCATGTTCGTATTTTTCAAGTTGTCCTACCTATCCTTCCTTGAGCCTTTGCGATTTGGACACTGGTCCCTTCTGATGCTTTTTTTTGAATTTAATTAATTAATTTTTATTAAGTCATTTGTGCATAGATCATGAATACATTTATGCCTTTATGGGATTCAATGTCTTGATTCTTTATATAAACTGGAGTGCTTGCATCTTATTCTTGATGTCTCATCTCATATGAAAGGCCAATTGCTAAGTGTCATTTGGAATTTCATTTTCAACATTAACTAATCACAGTGTGGATTGGCCTTGGTCTGTGGTATGCTGAAGTCAAGGACAAAGAAAACACGATATATGGTTCCCATATGTGTTTTCAGTACTGATACGTATCCAACTGACAGGTGTTTCTCAAACTGTCATTTTAACAAATAAATGTGTCTTATCACAGAAAAACAGAAAGTGAATATAGTATTTCAGCTAGCACCAAGCACTCTTAGTGGACTTTTATCCAAATGCAAATTCCGATCAGCCCCTCCTGTCTGATGTTGCTCTAGGTGATACTGCAGTCCTTGCCACATCTCCGCTCTCTTTCCTCTCACTGCATCCAACCAACTCCAGATCCCCAATATGACTCACTTCAAGTGATCTGATAAATCCACTCCAATCACTGGCAATCTGAATGAAGGAAGCATTTTAAGCGAAGCCTCAGGGACAACCAGCATTGAGCACACTGCTCTTGCCTTTCATTGGCAAGGTAGGACCGCAGAGAGAGCATGGAATTTCAGAGGCGTCGTAAGATGAGTACCAACAGAGGCACCTAGGTTTAAATTCTGGTTCTCTGTAACCTTGGGCAAGGTACTCGACATTGCAAAACTCCAGTTTGCTCAGGGTAGTAAGAATCTATCTCAAGTGGTCACCATGAGGATTACAGTAAATCATGGGTATAAAATGCCTAGCACAATGCTGGGTTCACACACATACCTGCCAGAGGCTGTAGCTGGTGTGGTGCGCTCTTTAGAAATACAACTGAGTTCAGTTTCTAGCTATCTCATGTTCTGATTGTCTGGAAAATAGAATACTAATTTTAATAGTTATTTTTATAAAATATGACAAAAAGATATTCAACAAATCTATGTTTCCTTCTTCATCAGAAAATAATAATGATCAAATCTGTGTCTAATGTGTACAGAGGTATAAAAAGAGCAAAAGTTCAAGAAGACTTTTTTGTTTATTTTGTTGGTGGTGCTATTGTTCATATTTTGTCAGTAACAGTGACTTTGTTCATCCCTATTTCCACAGGCAGACACGCTGTGTCTAATAAAGGCAGCACCTCCATACATATTAATTTTTCTGATAACAAACCAATCAAGCTGCATCTTTCTTCCCTGCTGATTTGACTGGCATACTAATCACCACAATACACTTACCTTTGGCCAATTCACAACTTTACACTCTGTGTGATTACAGTCAATGTGGGGAATTTTTGCTGAGCCAAGTATTGTTTTGCTAAAATCTGGTTCATTTAATTAACGTTTCAGGCCTAAGCTGTACTACTCTGAGAAACTGCAATTCATTAACATAGAAAATATAATTTTTTAGAAAAATGAATGGTCGATCAATTAAAGTATGAAAAAAATTATGACACTGCCATAAAATGTGCTTACAACCTTAAAATTGCTAAATACAGCAGCATTGCTTAGAATAGAAGTCAGAAAGATATTAGTCTCCATTCTTCTCTTGTTTTGGAACTCCAGACAATTCAAACAACATCCCCGTGTGCGGTGAGGTGTTTAGAATAGAAACATAAATTCCTATCTCATTCAACTGCTTCTTACTCGCTAACTGGGATATGCTAGATTCTGACATTCTGACTGCGGGTGGTGATGGATAGCAAGAAATTAAAGTCCATGCTATGATCAAGCTCATATTCCTGTGAGAAAGACAGGTGATCAAGCAGTTAAACAAATCCTATTATTATGTACTGAACAGAGCCATGAGGAAACCACAACAGGCTGACGGGATAGGGATGATCATGACTGGGTAGGGAGGAGGCTACCACAGCTGCTCTGGTCAAGGACAGTCTCAGTGGAATTGAGAGTTAAGGCCAGAAAGGGGCTCACCACATATAGATGCTTGAGAAAGTGCCCCAGAGGAGAGAAGAACAGTCTTCAGCTAATGTATTCAGCCTAAAGTCCAAATGCAGGCAGCAAATGTGAGGGGCAGAAAGAAGGCCCCTCGCTAGAGGGAAGTGAAGGTAAAGAAGCCTTGTGGGAGCAGAGTGAGTGATCAGTAAAGGTGCAACCCAGGGAATGCACTGGACAGAGTTGGACTAAATTTGCTGGATTAGATGTGGGGATGACAAGGTGGGAGAAAAGGAAAACAGGAGAGGAGGATGTGTATGTTGTGGCTTGAATCATGGGTGGATGGTGATGCCAAGGGAAAAGTCAAGAAGGCAAAATATTTTGTGCGGGGGAAACCAGCAGCTCTGCTGTCCCCGTGTTGAAGGTCAGCTCCCTATTACTCAGCTAGATAAGCAGTCACTCTCCTTTCTGGGACGCAGAAGAGGAGCTGCGGATGCATATTGTGAGGTTGTCAGAACAGCAATTTCATTTATTATGCAACAATATGACTGAATGAGAACACTTAAGATAAGAAAGGAGATGAAATCTGAAAGAAAGAATGACAATCAGGTGAAAGAATGAAAAAGTGAGCTAGTAGGATAGTAGGGGAGCTGGAGAAAGACAGTATTCAAGAAGCTTGGAAAATGGATTTTCAAGAAGTAGGAAACATAAAAGATTGAGTAAAATGTTGGGAATTAACCAGTGGATTTGGTGATTGGGCATGATCTTCATGACATTCGGGGGTCATTTGTCTAGTCTATACACGCGCTGTGTACATGACATTACATTACCTGGAGGAGGTTGAATTATTATTTCCATTTCTGTTTCCTCTTCATAATTAGATAACATAGTCCTATTTTTTGCAGGGTGACTTTATTGTGCCCTCAAGTGAGGTAAGCAAAGCACACATCCCTTTCTCTCTCTCTTTTTTAATTGAGACAGTCTCACTTTGTCACCCTCAGTAGAGTGCCGTGGTGTTATAGCTCACAGCAATCTCAAACTCTTGGGCTTAAGCGATTCTCTTGCCTCAGCTTTCCTGGTATCTGGGACTACAGGTGCCTGCCCCAATGCCCGGCTATTTGTTGTTGTTGTTTTTGTTGTTTAGAAGACTCGAGCCAAGGTTCAAACCCAGCCCCAGAGCATGTGGCCGGTACCCTAATCACTGAGCTACAGGTGCTCAGCGGACATCCCTTTCTCTTGCCTTGGGACTTGTCCATCTTACTGGTCATGCAAGAAAGGTAGGAAATATCTGTAAAAGTTAAGTCTTTTTTTAATCAAGAGTCTAGCATGGGATCCAGAGGATCACAAGATAATAGAAAGAAGCTTAAAAGAAGCCAGCATATGTCTCTCACTGCAATGGGAGACCATATGGGGAAAGATATAAACAGTTTAATGAATATGGTAGTAGAAATACGAAGTTTTAATCTGAAACTCTCTGCTAAGCCTTCCATAAACTATCTCTACTAAAATCTATATGGACTCTGTTCTTCTCAGACCCTGAAAACATTCTTACCAAGGAAATTAGTCCAAACCAAATAGCCTGGGACTAGGAATTACCTCTGCAGTATTAGTCAAAGCCAAGCATCCTAGCTGTCTAGCAACCCGAGGGAAAATCTTCCATAAAGCAAAGAATACTTTTGCATCCCACTTGCGTTACTTAGGATGGGAATAAACCACTGGAAGGGGCCTGCAGAAAATATAGGTAGAAAATATGCAATGAAGACTCAACACAATTCAAGTTTATTTTCTCATCACACACTAGTGATTTTCCTCTTCCCAGACCTCCTTCGACACGCTTGCCATCTTCCTAGAGCACTGGTTCTTGTGCTGTAGCAGGTAATAAGATTGCCTGGAAGGTTTGTTAAAACACAGGAATCTGGGTCCTACATCCAGAGATTCTGAGCAAGTTAGTCAGTGTGGGGCTAGGGGATTTAGACTTCTGAGAATGTCCCCAAGGGAAACGGTGCCACTCTGGGCCACACTACCCTTGAACATTATCCTTGAGTTCAGCCGACCAGTGAGAGAGGAAATGTGCTTTGGAGGGTGCCAGGGAACCAGCCAGGTCACGCTCAGAGTCTACTTCCTTGTGGCCTGGTGGTGCAAACGAGACAGACAGAAAATTATTAGGAAAGTTATAGAGAAATAATAGACAAAGACAAAGAGATAGTTTTAAGAGCAATGAGAATTTGGGAGGCAGGACACCCTTCTTTGTGAGTCTTCCAGGATGCCACCCCGAGTAGCAGGCCAGCTCTGTATTTATTTCAGTGTTACGGTCATAAGTCTCATGAAAGGGAGGTAAACAATTTTGTCATGTTCTTGATGCATTTGCATTTCTATTAACTAGACTAATTCTTTAACTAACTACCTAATTGTGTGGATTTGCTTGTTACTTTTTGTTTTAAGGTATTTATGATCGTAACACAAACAGAGTCTTGACAAGGTAAACAGGAGCTTGACATCAAGGAAAAAACCCTAGCTGACCCAGTCACACACCTCAGATCTGATGTTTTAATATTGACAGCCTCGTGTCCAGACAGACTCTTCTGGTCAAACTGAGATGACAGGAGAAAAGTTATTTCATTTCCTTATCTGGCCTGGAGTAAGGCTTTGCTACGTTCCATAACATTTAAAGATTCCACATTCTTAACTCCCGAAAGCACTTTCCTGGAGCGCATGGCCCTGCCCTGGCAGAGAACGGCCTCAAGGCCTGAGGCCTGTGGCCACACAGCGGCTGTGGGGGTAAGGCTTCAGAATATTAAAGTAACAAGGTCTCACACTTTGCCATCAATCTGTTCCGAATCAATCCCCTTTTACTGCCCCCCCCCTTTGTCCGTTTTCGGCAATTCTATTCCTAATTCGATTTCTATTCTATTAATAACTAATAATTGAATACTGATTTCAAACTTCTAAAATCATTATTACTAGTGATGCAAGCACGTCCAGATATGCCTCTTTCCTTGAGCATTCCCGCATGCACTCTTCAGGAGGGACGTTCTGAGCATCTTTCCCTCCTTCCCTTTTCCTTATCCTTCCTCAGGCTGCTCTATGCTGCAAAAACCTGCCCTGAACCAGTGGGCCTCCCTGACCACTGAGTTTAAAGGGGGCTCAGACAATAAGAAATATGCACTAGCAGTAAGGAGGGGGGAGAGACGGGACTGTTGGTTCCCTTCCCAGTGGAGCTGCTGTCAGCTGGGTGTGTCCCCAGCCTGAGGTTCTACCTCCTGGAAAGCAGCTCCCACCCCAACGGCTTTCTCTCCCAGTGTTTCTGGGACCTGTATCCTCCCCCTGTTCTTGCAGGCTCCGGAAATCCAGAGACCTCCCTGCTACTCGCCCTAGGCATTGCACTATCCTTTACGGCATCCACATAGCCTTCATTTCTAAATCCTTCGTAAATTCCCCAATTCGAGCATATCATTTATTTCCCCCAGGGAATTAGATTAATATAGGGACATGACAAGCTTTCATAAAAGGCTTGACTAAAACAATGTTCCCCATTTCTGCTTTATTCCATCAGCCAGACTGCCAGTGAGGCCAGGAACGGGTCTAGCTATGTTTCTAGAAGAAGAAGAGATGATTGGCTTTTAATTTTGTTTTTGTTTTGGTGAACAACAGTCATTCTCATACACACAATTTTTGCTATATCTTAACAGAAGTTCATGTACCTAAAAAACAGTTTATAATTATTTGAACTTAGATCCTAACTCTGTTTTATATCTATACAAAATAATGTTTCTGACAATGGACCTAGATTTTTCAAGAATATCCACCCGATAAACGGAGGAGAGATTATGTATGGTTTAATTTATAACTTTAAATTAAAGTTATAATTAGGGACGCCCTCTACTTCAGGAAATCTTATCAACAATAGCAATTACTTGTCATCAATACAAGTGTAGTTTTGCTGTAAGTGTTTACATATTAAAATGTATATTATTTTGTATTTTCTTCCTGATAAAGACGGGAAATTCAACTGCCTATTATTTTAAAATTTAATGTACCGAATTAAGTTATAGTCTTTTTTTTGTAGTTTAAATCATAAATAAAAGCATGTTTTAGTATTGAGAACTGTATTTTATAAAGAGAGAGACCTTTCAAAAGACATTTATAGTGGTGTACATGTGCAGAAATTGAGGCCTGAACTATGTAAACTGAAGAAAGTGAACCCAAGTCAGTGATGTACAAAATGACAGTGGATGGAAGCTCCAGACACCCCTCGATGCCCTCCAAGAATGGTGAGGCTGTCTGCAGCGATTCTTCTACACTTGAACCTGCCCTTGTGATTGAGCCCCACGACCTGCCCAGCCAGGAACAACTCCCATGGGGAAGGCTGAATCTTGGAAACAACAGGGGGAAGTCCAGAGGCAGGGGTAAGATCCTTTTATATGTTCATTAAATAGCACAATCTTATTAACAGCTTGGGATAGTATTGATGCTGCCTGAGAATATAGTATAGTTTCCTTTCTGTTACCAAGTGAGTATTTGCTTAGAAATTAAGACCTAATGACCTGTAAGCAAAATATCCATCTCTACATCTTTTTTGCAATACTATAAAAGAAAGAATGACAACAAAGAGATTAGAGACACACACGCACACACACACACAGACACACACCCTGACTGGCAAAGGATAGTATCCATAAGTTATTAAAAATATCAAATTTGCATACTATTTATAGCCCATTGGGGCATACAGAATGCTTTCTCCATATCATTTTATTTCTTCCTCACAATAGCACTGTGAGACAGGTATTTTTATGTTTAATTCTCTGTAGAAAAACAACAGGGAACTCAGAGGGCTAATTAAATAGTCTAATATTGCTAAGTTACTAAAGTATGCAGTTAGGAGTCTGGAGTTAAAATTCCATCATCTACTAGTGTACCAAAGTGATTTCTCCCTGTGTACTGAGCTCAGTGTCCAAGATTTTTGATGTTATGAAGGAAATAAGTGTCCTCCTATTTGGTCATGAAGTCAAGAAAGATTACATAAAATTTGACAAACACAACCTCACTTCCAACTGTCCTTCAGCCATCTATCTGTATTAGATTTTTGACACCATCAGTAAAGTTGTTTCCTCACATTACTCCTTTTTGGTAGTTAGTAGAACATTCTTTTTCTTCATTTTGACATTATTTCTGAAGTCTTTACCTTGTAAGTTTGGAATATGTTTATGTAAACAACATTTCTCTGAGTTAGTTTTTAGTATTCATTCAAATGGAATTAAAACCACTAGTATAGGGTGGCCTGTACCTCAGTGAGTAGGGCACCAGCCCCATATACTGAGGGTGGCGGGTTCAAACCCAGTTCCAGTCAAACTGCAACAAAAAAAAATAGCCAGGTGTTGTGGCAGGAGGCTGTAGTCCCAGCTAGTCGTGAGGCTGAGACAAGAGAATCGCCTAAGCCCAAGAGCTGGAGGTTGCTGTGAGCTGTGATGCCACAGCACTCTACTGAGGGCAACAAAATGATACTCTGTCTCCAGAAAAAAAAAAGGAGTACACTCTCTTTGGGTGAGCTGAACTATTCTGGTGGTTTCAATGGCCACTTGCAAGCTGAAACATTCCCTCCTGAGTACATGAGCTTATTGTCCAATAGGTGACTTAACATCTATTCTCCTGTAGCAATTGGACACTCAGGATAAATGTGCCCAAAACAAACTCTTCAGTGTCTCCCTCCCAGCCAGGACTCAAGGTATATGCACACTTCATACCACCTGCAATCCTTTCCTCCTTCTCTTCCTCAGCATTATGAATTCTGCTTATCAAATGGATAGAATTGACAGGGGGAGAATAACATTCTTATAATCTGGAAACCTGATACACATTCTTTCTTGATCCTTTACTGAAATCAACAGTTAATTGCTATGTTAATGTTTGTAGTCCCTAGTTGTTTTTTTTTTGTGTGTGTGTGTGTGTATTTTTTGAGACAGGGTCTCTCTCTGTTACCCAGGTTGGAGTGCAGCGGCACAGTCATAGCTCATTGTGGCCTCAAGGTCCTGGGCTAAAACAATCCTCCTATCTCAGCCTCCTGAGTACCTAAGACTATAGGCATGCTCCACCATGCCCGGCCAATTTTTTAGAGTTTTTATAAAGTGCAGTCTCTCTGTATTGCCCAAGCTGTTCTTGAAATTCTGGGCTCAAGTGATCCTCCTCCTGTCTTGACTTCCCAAAGAGCTGGAGATATAGGCCTTGTGGATTTTACTTCTTAAGGTTCTTCTCCAATTCACAGTATCACTACCTAAGTTCAACTCACCATTATCTACTACATGAATTACCTCAAATCTTGCTAATTTTCACGATCACATTTGTAGATTTGGGGCTTATTATCCACACTGTAGCCAGATGATGCCTCCCAAATGAAAGTCTGATATTCTACATTGACCTCACCTCTAATTACCAGGTGTATACAAAGGAATGTGCAGGGCAGATAGTGCCATGTTCTCTCTTGCGCTTGAGAAATTACACACTGTGCTTTCTACCTTTAGAAGTCTTTTGCCCTTTCCCTTTATCCCACCCTTTATCCACTTATGGTGCATATTTGAAGGGTCAGGAGAAAACTTCTAAATACGGGTCAAAAATGTTTTCACATAGTAAATGAGAAAATCTCATGAATGTTGTATCAATCAGGCTGATAAAAATATCTCTGATTGTATGTGAAGCCCGCACACTGTACCCTATGACCAAATTATTGTACCCAGCTATGATTCAATAAAAAAAAAAAAAATCAGAATAAATAAATAAATAAATAAAAGTCTTTTGCAATCTAACTCTTCTTTTGGTGTGCAGCCCAGATGAAATGGCCTCTCATATCATAAGGTTGGGAAGTTTTTTCTTCCTCATGCGTTTAGGATTATGATGATATTTTGCTCACTACTTTACTTATGAGGGTCACCACAAAAGTCTTGAGTCAGAGTGTGTTATGGTCCATTATTTCACTTCTGAGAAACACGGTCGTCAGCATCCTTTCCGATTCACCTGTGTGACTTTCAACTTGCTGCGTTTATTGGTGTTGCTGGGATGGCATCATTTATTTCCATCCATGTGGATTTTACATTTCATGGTTTCTGTGTAACTCAAAACTTTTGTAATGACCCACGTATATGCATATTTATTTGTCTGTTTCAGCCACTCAACTCTAGTCACCCCGAAAGAAAAGGTTACATTTTATACATGATTGGAATCCTGAAAGCAAACAAGCTCTGACATATGGAAGACATTCAGTCAGTGTTAATCAAAAGGATCAGAGAGTTAATGGATGAAATGATGAGTGTGAGCAGGATGCAGAGAGAGTAAATGTAGTCGCAGGAAGAAGTGCCTCTCTCCTTGTGGCTTTGCTGAGCCAACTATCCCACAGCAATTGAGGCTCACTTTTCCTTTGAGTGATCCAACTTGACTGAGAATAGTCGTTATCAGGAACTTTGAAAGAATAGTCACTGTAAGAGGGTCATGGAAAGAGAGACCTTTGCATATGAGTTACATCTCTCTTTAGGACCGTCTCTCTCTCTCTCTCTTTCTCTCTCTCACACACACACACAAAATACTACTCACCTCACGAAGTTGTTAGAAAGATACATGAGGCAGCGGATAGATTTTATAGGGTGAAGACAACTGAATAAAGGTACTTTTGGGAACAGTATTATTATACAAGGTTACTGGTTCAACTGTTTTGAAGAAAATCAATTTTAATAACGTCAATGGTAAAGTCAATCATTCAGTCACACTAAATGCACTTTCTCCAATTAATGTCGGGACACCAGCTCCATTGTCCAAGACTGTGTTTCTACTGAGACCATCACAAGCTTCAACCATTTATGACTTCAGTAATTTGTGATCTGAGTATGGACTGCGTGGATTCCCCTAAACACAATACCCACCTCAACACAAATGTTTAACAACTGAAATTTATGGTTATGATTATTATTTTTTATAAGAATATTAACAGAAGAATTTTTGGGAAATGTTTTATAGTCATTCAATATCTCAGATTTTTAAAATTGTTTTATAAGGTATGGTTTTAAGGGATATCTTACATTTACATTTTTCTAATGTTAGTAAAACTCGCAGTAATTCAGACATTTCTTAAAGTTTGAGGAAATAGAATGTGTTATTACCGTACTTTTTAAAAATTTCTCTTCAAGACATAGTTCTAGTTCTTAGAATGTGTGAGTGTGTGTGCTTTGTGTACACGTGCATGCGTAAGAATAAGATTGCAGAGGAGAGAAAATAATGGACGTGCATTAATTTCCATATTGGTTGGTGGTTAACAATTTAGGGAAGTTTTCTGGGTCAGAAGTCAATGGTGTAGTTGGGCTTTTCAGGTGACTTTGTAATTTGAACTTTTTTTTCCTTTTGTTTTCCCCAGGATTTGATTTGATGGACTCTGAGGGTAAAGCTAGTACCTAAAATGGAGCATGAACAACACTGACCTACCCAGTGACCTTCAGAAATGAGGCCAAGACCTTGATGTACAAGATATTATTCTTCTAATGAGGGAAGATCAGTAGCATATTGGTTTCTCAACATCTTTTATCCTATGACTTTATTCAAAAAGTTTGGACTTAAATGAGTATAGTGGTGAAGATTTAACATAAGCCATTTCTGAAAATTAAATTATAAACTCTTTTGGCCAGCATGCCATTCCGTTCACACCAAACTGGAGACCATTTTCAGATTGGAGGTGATTAGCGTATACAGTCTCAGAGGAAAGACTCCGGGTGTCCCCCTCTCAGCTCATTATATTAACTGCTGCAAAATTCATGTACCAAGTTAGTATCTCTTAATAAATCCTAACGAAATCTGGGATCATCCCTGTTGGGTATAAAGTAGAAAGACCTAATGAAATGTGCAGACAGGGTGGAAGGAGAGGACAATGAGAGGAAGTGAAATCCAGAGATCTCCAGATTGATGGGGTCAAAATAGTTAGTCAGTGGTTTTCAACAAAGTTGATGTCTGTGCCTCAGGGAAAAGGAAAATAAGTTATATTAAATGTCTAAGTAAATACATTTTGAAATATAAATCTCTTGGGGAAATGTAGTATATTAATAGTGCATTTCTTTATAATGTTTGTTTACTTTTTTATTGTAGAAAGAAGAGTAAATTTATAACACCTAAGAGAATAATAATACAAAAATTATTTATTAATAAAAGGAATAAAAAGTATATTTGGATTACTTGTTCACTCTTTCAGATTATTAGGAGGGTAAAAATCATTAGGATTACCTACTCTTTGGATTCATCTGAGCCATTATTAGTGTCACAGTTGATTTAGAATAAAGGACCCAGGTAAAAATTTCAGTATCTGTTCATATCTAATAAGGACCATGTTCATTAAATAAATTATTTTAATTATCTCAAGCTTGACATTTTTCAAGTCAGTAGTCTTTCCCACCTTATTTTATGGGAACTCATAAAGCAAAAAAAAAAAAAAAAGAAAAAAATTTTAGGAGCTTGTTTTACGTAAGTACTTATATAGGGCGACCAGACCAGCTACTGTGATGGATTCCAAGTCACCAAGTTGTGGATTCAGTCACTCAACTGAGATAATGAATTTCTGCCAAACCCATCATAAAGCCTTTAGCTTAACTGAGTATGAGTATCAGCCCTAACGTAGAAAACCTAGCTCTCAGAGCGCAAAGAAAGTGTCTTATCTGATTCAGCCTTGCTTGGCAAACTTGACTTTCAATTACAGTGAATGATGACAAACACAGCCTTCTGGCATCAGAGAGGAGTGTAAAAGTGTTAAGTAAAGTATTATCAGACAGATCTTGATTCAAATCCCAGCTCAATCTCTTCTCAGCTGTGTGACTTAAAGTATTTGCATCATTTTTCTCACCTGTGAACTGGCATTAAAAAGTATCAGTTGCAAAACACTATTATAAAGACTGAAATTTATACATAAAGACTATGAAGAATTTGGCTCCCCTTGCAGCACGCTTTTAGCACCTACACTTTCTCACTTTCTCCATTTCACCTCTTAATTTTCTTTGTTCACTCACTTATCACTTCAAGATATGTGCAGAATACTACTCAGTACACATTACTTGTGACTTTTGAGTCCCTCTGTCGTAGCAGCTATAATCTGTCTTCTCACTATTTTACTTTGGCATACCTCCCACTACTATGAGCATATCAGCAGCGATGATGGTCTTTCATTTTTTTTATTATTTTTTTATTTTTACATATACATGTGTTTATTAGGTTTCTACTTTTTTCCTTCACAAAATTAAAAAGGCTTAATATTTAATAACAACAGTGTTTAAGATATGGGCTAAAAACAAAAACCTCGAAAAGAATGAAAGAAGATAAATACATTCAGAAAAGAAATCAGATGATTACTGCATCAAAATATTAAGTAATATTAATAATAATAATGATGCAAAGAAAGTAACATTCACATTGTCAAATAAGAGTATGTCTATTATAGTATGCTTTAATTCTGAGGCTCAGTATGGAGTCATCAGTTAACTTATTTTTTTCCCAAAGTCTCAAAAAATAAACAACTAATATTTATAAATAAAAGTAAAAGATAGTTTCAAAAAACAGATCATGCCAAATCTTATAGACAATAGAAAAAGAAGAAATACTTCAAAGTCATTCTACTTAATCAGGATACACCTGATATTAAAATTAGAGAAAATATATTGTTATAAAGGGAAATTACAAACATATTTCTCTTATAAACGAGGATGCAATATCCTAAACAACATATTAACAAGTTGAATTAAAAATTAATGTTTAAGTAATGTACTTTGGTCAAAATTGAATCCAGTTTATGTAAGAATTAGGCACTATTTTCTATTCTTTTTTGTTTCCTTTCCCTCTCCCCCTCTCTCCTTCTCTCTCTGTCTGCACTCCCCTTCCCCCAGGCCCACTGAGGAATTAATTGTCATTAATTGTCCTCATATCAAAGTTGAATACATAGGATTCATGCTTCTCCATTCCTGTGTGGTCTTTCATTCTTTAGAACATTCCTGGGTATAGATTAATGAATTTCTTGCAATTCACCACTGTCCTATGCATATTTCTAAAGCACAGCTTAAATGTGTGAATCTCTTGCTTGATAAAGAATATAATTAATACAATTACTCCAGATTCCCTGACTGTTCAACAATGCTTGAGTTCCTACATTGGACAATGGATCAATAGATGAATGGGTGCATTTCTTCATCCACCTCTATGCTGTCTTTCCATTCAGCAGCCCGAGGTACCCAGAATCTCCATAGTTGTAGCATGAGTGTCAGACACTCATGAATTCACTTTGGCCTTTGTACCTCTAAAAACTTTCCTTACCTCCTAAGATTTCCTTTCTAACAAGCTATTATCCAAACTCAAACTATTCTTTAAAACAATTTCAAAAGCTCACCTCTGTGATGGTGTACTCTGTTTCCTTAATTTGTCCACATAGGACACTATCAAATCCATCTCTGAATTTTATTTCCCTTATTTGTATACTGGTCTGCATGACAAATAAAGCTGAAACTTAGCAGCTTAAACAACAAACAATCATCTCTCAGAACTTCTGAGGATCAGGAATATGCATGTGGTTTAGCTCAGGGGTGGGACTCAGAATGTCTCCAAAGGTGGTTGTGGAGTTGCTGCAGTTCTCCGAAGAGGGGGAGCTTTGCTTCCTAGTTCACACAGTTAGTTTTATTAGGAGGATTTGGTTTCTCACTTCCTGTGCCCCTGCAGAAGGCATGGCATGGTCGCTTACAGCCATTTTCCCTAGATCCATGTGTATGATCCAGGAGAAAAGAAAGAGTATGAAATTGTCAACAAAGCAAAATGCACAGTCCCTTTTATAGCCTAATCTCGGACTGGCACCCATCACTTGGGCTGTATTCCACTGACCACACAGACCAACCCTGGTACAATGAGGGAGGAGCCCCAGCAGGGTTGTGAGGATCCAGAGGTGAAAGTCACTGAGTGCCATCGCAGAGGTTACCGGCTTTCTCATCACCTTACATCTTTATTCTTCCATTCACTGCCATTGTGAATGAAAGATTTTTTTGCGCGTAAGATCCCTTTCCATGTGAGACCTTTAATAGATAACATATTGTCTTTTTTTCATTTTTAAATCTTCCACCATTTACTGTCAAAAATGGTATCAAATAAATATTAACATAAGTCAATTCTTTATGAAAATAAAGAAAACTTTTTAGCTTTTCAGATCAGGACACTGGAATAAACTCAGTTTTAAGTAGAAATATAACAGACAAAACTATATTTTAAAAATACAAAGGCTTTTTTTTTCATAAATTTCCTTCATCAAAATACCCACTAGCCATGAACATTCAAAGTACATGCAAATTAAGGGGAGGATCAAACAGAAACTCTGTTTTACACAAATCATGATTACTTAGCAAATTATCCTTGAGTCATGTGTAGGCAGAGGCTGGACAGGTGTGATTGTTTGTTTCTCTCTGGGTTTCTGTTTTCATTTTTTGCAGGTTTCTTCTCTTGGTTGTTTTTCTCAGAGGTTCCTGAAAGAATCCTGATGTTTGTCAACTTTTCCACAACTCCGCAGGGCCTAATTTAATACCCTCTACATAAAACTATGTTTTACAATTATTTGTCAGAAAATGGACAGAATTTACTCAAATAATTTGCACTCTCAGATATGACGATTCTGAGTCCTTCCTGAGTTTTACTTTCATAACTTCTAAAGCAATAATGTAGATTTTCATTATATTAAATTATTATATTAAAATTAATGCATATGTCAAATTTTCTGAACCATAGTTTTTAAGGTTTTTCAACAGGGCCTTGCTTTGCAAGGAAACTTTACAATAAAAGTTTACTGAAATCAGAGTGTTGAATAGGTCTGTCTGCTTGTTTGTTTGAAAAGCACAATTATAGAATAAGATTCAAATGTTGACAACGTCTTTCTAACAGACTTACTAGTGTAAATGTTTTCTGGCTTTTAGTAATGTTTAATGTGCCTAGAGGTTCTAACCAGGTCACATATAACTTTTAAGTTATTATAGTATGTTTTTGGTAATTTCTAGTCATACATTTTTCTTCAAGACTTCAAGTTTAATTCTTCCTATTTCTCATTTCTGTCCAATCCAGAGAAAGCATTAATAATATTAATAACTAATGTGACCACTGTTAACAATTTATGATAAGGACTTGCTGCTGGACCAAACTTTAGTCAGCTTCCTCTGAGTCTTCTTTTCATCTACATCTTACCCTAAGCCTTATCCCTCACCTGACTATAGTAAGAATCGTTTGGGGCCTATTTAGCAAGCATTTTCTGTGCTTCATGTCTAATCTAGTTCCTCTTAATAATATTCCATACACACAGACCCCATGTGACCCTTGGCTGTAAATTCTCCAGCAATCTTGGCTCTATTTGGAGTTGACTTTGGTTCTATACTGAAATCACTCTTTCCTACTGCACGAGACTGAATAAAATCTGTGTTGACTTTTTTAACAAGTGCCTGTTGCAAAATTTTTCCTTTAACTTTATTTTTAAAATGATAAAAATACTTGCATTTTTCTTGAAAAAATTTTTGCAAAAAGCTTCCAGGTTCAAGGATGTATTGTTGAATGGTATTCCCTTTTCTCCACATCCACGCCAACATCTCTGGTTTTCGGATTTTATCATGTGGGATAATCTTACTGGGGTTAGGTGATATCTCAAAGTAGTTTTGATTTGCATTTCTTTGATCATTAAGGATGGTGAGCATTTTTTCATGTGTCTGTAGGCTGTGCACCTGTCTTCTTTGGAGAAGTTTCTCTTCAAGTCCTTTGCCCACCCTGAGATGGGATCACTTGTTCTTCTCCTGCTAATACATTTCAGTTCTCTGTGGATTCTGGTTATTAAACCTTTGTTGGAGGCATAACCTGCAAATATTTTCTCCCATTCTGAGAGCTGTCTGCTTGCTATACTTACTATGTTCTTGGCTGTATAGAAGATTTTTAGTTTTATCAGGTCCCAGTAGTGTATTTTTGATACTGCTTCAATTGCCTGGGGAGTCCTCCTCATAAAATATTCACCCAAGCCAATTCTGCCAAGAGTTTCCCCTGCACTTTCTTCTAATGTTTTCATAGTTTCGTGTTTTAAGTGTAAATCTTTAATCCAGTGAAAGTCTACCTTAGTTAATGGTGAGAGGTGTGGGTCCAGTTTTAGTTTTCTACAGGTCGCCAGCCAGTTCACCCAGCACAATTTGCCAAATAGGGATTCTTTTCTCCACTGAATGATTTTAACTGCCTTGTCAAAAATCAAGTAATGGTAAGTAGCTGGATTCATTTCTTGGTTCTCTATTCTGTTCCAAACATCTACCTCTCTGTTTTTGTGCCAGTACCATGCTGTTTTAATCACTATTGATTTTTAGTAGAGTCTCAGGTCTGGTAGCGTTATTCCTCCTGCTTTGTTTTTATTTCTGAGTAACGTCTTCACTATTCAAAGTTTTTTCTGATTCCATATAAACAAAGTATAATTTTTTTCAAAATCTTTAAAATATGACAATGGAGCTTTGATAGGAATTGCTTTAAAATTATATATTGCTTTGGGTAGTATAGACATTTTAACAATGTTGATTCTTCCCAGCCATGAGCGTGGAAGATTTTTCCATTTGTTAACATTTTCAGCTATTTCTTTTCTTAAAGTTTCATAGTTCTCTTTATAGAGATCTTTCACGTCCTTTGTTAGGTAAACTCCCAAATATTTCATCTTCTTTGGCACTACTGGGAAAGGAATAGAGTCCTTGACTGTTTTTTCAGTTTGACTATTGTTGGTACATATAAAGGCTACAGATTTATGAGTGTTGATTTTGTAGGCTGAGACATTGCTGTATTCCTTGATCACTTCTAAAAGTTTTGTAGTAGAATCCTTGGTGTTTTACAGATATACAATCATATCATCTGCGAAGAGTGAAAGTTTGATCCCTTCTGACTGTATGTGGATACCCTTGATTGCCTTTTCTTCCCTAATTGCAATGGCTAAAACTTCCATTACGATGTTGAAGAGCAATGGAGACAATGGGCAACCTTGCCTGGTTCCTAATCTAAGTGGAAATGACTTCAATTTAACTCCATTCAATACTATATTGGCTGTGGGTTTGCTGCAGATGGCCTCTATCAGTTTAAGAAATGTCCCTTCCATATCAATTTTTTTAAGTGTTCTGATCATGAAAGGATGCTGGATATTGTCAAAACCTTTTTCTGCATAAATGAGAGAATCATATGGTCTTTATTTTTTAATTTGTTTATGAACTAGATTACATTTATAGATTAACGTATATTGACCCAGCCCTGAGACCCTGGGATAAAGCCCACTTGGTCACGGTGTATAATTTGTTTAATGTGTTGTTGGATTCTGTTTGTTAGTATCTTGTTAAATATTTTTGCATCAATATTCATTAATGATATTGGTCTATAGTTTTCTTTTCTTGTTGGGTCTCTCCCTGGTTTAGGATCAAGGTGATGTTTCCTTCATAGAATGTGTTGGGTACTATTCCTTCTTTTTCTATATTTTGGAAGAGGTTTAGTAATATAGGTACTAGTTCTTCTTTAAAGGTTTGG
>CAUYRH010138253.1:0-55707 GCA_963574655.1 Perodicticus potto
GTGAGGGAAGGTTTCATTCCCACATCAATTATTTACTGATGAGGTTGATGAAAATATCTCTGATTGTATCTGAAGCCCGTACACTGTACCCCATGACTGAATTATTGTACACAGATATGATTTAATAAAAAAGAAAAAAAAAATTATTTACTGATGGACTCCTTCGAGCTGGGCACCGTGTCAGCAGCTGGGGCTCGACAGAGGACAGCAGAGAAGGGTCTCTGCCTTCACAGGGCTTTTGTGGGCAAGCGTGCAACAGACATTTTGCCAAGTTATTCCACTGGGAAGGGGACAAACGGTCAGGCTTTGTTCTTCCCAGGTCACTGACTTCCAGCGCATCCCTTCGTTGGGTGTCTGTGGCTGAGCGTGTGTGGGGACGGGAGGAATAACCCACGTGTTGCGGCGCTCTCTCCTCACTGTGCTTTTAAACACTTGTGAACCAAAGGAGCTGGCAATTTGGGGGCCCAACTCCCAGAGAGTTTCAAGGCACTGCTAAGGACTGCAGGCTATGGGGAGACGTTTAGTTTCAGCATCCCCCTCAGGTCTCCAGATCTCAAAGATCCACGGGCTGTTAGAGCACAGTCTAACCAAACTAACAATTCTTCTAGTACCTCTCTTGGCTTATTTCATAACCTTAATTACAGCCAGTTATCTCTTTATACCCTGCCTTAACAAGAAGAAAAAATTTCCTTGGGATCCGAGATCATATTTCTTCTCATCTTCCCCAGCAGGACACAGTCACTTGGACACAAAGGCACTGACAAAAAAACTGTGTGATCTGATTTATATGAATTGAGTTGGGAGAGGGGAAAGGGCTGTACAAACATGTACACATTAAAAATGAAGATATGCTTTCAGATTGGAGCAGAGCTTTATTATATTTATATAGGCTCATAATTTTTACAGGTTCAATGGCAGTGGTTCATTATTAATTTCTAATATATTAAACATAAAAGGAAAATATTTTCAAGTTTTGACTGGTGAACAATGCCATTACTCCCTGAACAATGCTCAAGTTTCACCATCATTTTTCATATTTTGGCTGCACATTTGAATGTCTTTTTGCACAATCGTTAGGCTCACATGAAAAGTACTAGAAAAATGATGAGCACAAGAGCACATGGTTGTTCTTCCCCTCCCCACGCACCCTTGGCCACGATACCCAACAAAGTGAAGCACCGGAAGTCAGTGACCTGGGAAGAACAAAGCCTGACCATGTGCCTCCTTCCCTGAGGAATATCTTGGCACACGTCATTCTCTCTTCTCCACAAGGAGCTTGGTTTATCCGTCCCTCGCCTGCACCCCTTATATGCCAAAGAATTCTTAACAGACAACAAATATTCACTAGAATCTCAAATAAGAACAAAAATAATGATGCGTATAAACAACACCTTTGATAACTTAAAATGATAGGAATTAAACTCAACAACTTTTCTAATCTCAAAAAACATCTTTACTTATTCCTAGAGATTTCAGACCCACCATACAGAGAGATTGAAGAAGTTTTTGATATTTTAAAAGACAGATATTACAAATAAAGGAGATAAGCTGTCCTTAAAAGTTTATGAACTTAACATTTCTGAAGGTTCATAAATGGCCAGAGTTTAACATTTTGTTCTGTACGTAACGTGAACACAGTATGTAAATATGCTGAATTTTCTCCGAAAAGAACTCTAATTTCTACAGAGTCCAATCACTGTACATTTCTTAAGGGGCCGAGTGACATCGATCATTCTGTAAGTTGGCACATCAAAGTCTATGTAAGAGTTTAATAAATTTCTTTCTGCAAGATCCTATGTTAATGGATTTTTGAAAAGTGAATAAAACTATCCTATTTTGTTTAGTGTTTAAATGATGGCCATCACCAGGAAAACAGCCCATGACGTGCTTTATTGAATGGTGCTTAGTTTCATAAAAATGAACTTGTTCCGGAGAGATCATTAAATTTTCAGTGATTTTTTCTTCACTGTTAAGCCAAACTTGTTGTATTTTAATATTTGTAATGCTTTCTAAAAGCCACTGGCATAATGATTTTAAAACTAACAGATTCCCCCATGGACCGACACACATCATAGCCCTACTCCCCTGTAACCTTCCACATGTATAGGAAGTGAGGTGCACAAAACACATGTACTTGTAATTACACTCGCCAAAAAAAAAGCTCAAACAGCTGTGGAGACAGCAAAGATTAGAATCTGATAGTGGCTTAGAATAATGAAGAAAGGGATTGGAGGGGTTCAGCTACAGAGCTGATGAAAGATAGAAAGAAAACCTGCTCTTCAAAATCCTTAATCTGTATTACTTCTAAACACTAAATTAAAACACATATATTCTAAGAATTAGAAATAGTCAACTTGATGAATAATGTTTCTCAAGCAGACAATTATTTAAGATATGTATGAAATTTTGTGTTTTACCAGCAATATATTGGAAATTTGTAAATGACCTAAAGTACTTCAAAGTCTTATTTAAATTCTTCCTCTTCTAGAAATATTATAAAATAATTAAAATTTGGCTTCTTTCTCATCTCTTTCCCCACTCTTCCTTTTCTTCAACATAAAATAAATATATACTTTTATATTCTAAAAAAATTAAGATTTGGTTATATATAGTTAGTTTCTAGGTAGTGTTGTTGATTTATTTGTAATATAACATTCATATTATAAATGTAATCCTTTATGAGGTCCTGAATAAACTGTCATATTAAGATGATCATAAAAATAATCTTTGAAGTTTCCTTATTACAAATATTTTCAATTTAATTAAGAATAGAAAGCAATTTTTACATTCATTTATCTTCATATACATATAATCTCTAAGAAGATGTTAACTCAGAACAGAAAAATGACAATTACATAGAGCCACCTTTTGAAGTTGACAGAATGTTTCATTAAGTAGAAACACCAGAATTATTTAAACCATAAAAAAACTTACTGCATTTTATCACTTGGCAATTTTTATAATACTGTTCATTTTGCTACTTTTTTAAACTTTAGAAGCTAGTAGCCTCAGAAATGAGACCATTTATTAAGGCAAATTAATTGCCCATAAATTATGCTTTTTTATGTGGCATCACAATTAAAACGTCTCACTTAACCAATAATTGAAACTTTTCAATTTTTAATAGGATCAATTGACTTCTATTTGAGCAACAGTGACTGGAAACAGAAACTGATATAAATATAAACACAATAAATTATGCAATCTGACTACTTAATTTTTAATATATTTCTTTGGCCACAATAAGTCTTTCCAAAATATGACTAATTTTTATCATTTTATTATTCATATCCCTTCCTATCATTTTCACTGAAGCTGTGCAAGAAACTGTTCATTCTCAATGGGTATATATTCATGTAACATAATGTTCTTTCATTTTCTTCTTCTTAAATCCATCACCAAAGCATGCTATAACATGCTTATTATGTTATACACATGTTCCGAGAAAATTAAGATAACCCTCACATATATGATGGCCTCGTTTTTCTAGTTTTCTTTCTCAAGGTGCTTTCAGTACTACTGACAAGGGGGAGAAATCGATCAGGCCAGGGCCCTTGCAGGCTTTACTGAGTAGGTAAGCCATTTAATAAATGATGTGCTCCGTAATAATCAATGCTGTGGTCATCTGGAATACATGGAAGGTATCCGTCCAAACTTGTCTGGCTTCATTATCTGCATCCAAATACTAACCTCTGGGTTTTAAGAGCTGAATCTATTAATGCCTAAAATACATATTTAGACTAAAATTCTACATAAATGTTAGATTTGTGAAAAGAACCAATTTGCTTTTGAAAAGAAAATGAAATGATTGCCAGTTAGTCGAGTGCTACTTGATAAAACTATTGTGTATTAGATTCTGGGATCACAGATTTAGGGAAGAATGTATAATCCTTCATCAAAGAGTGGCAGCTTATCCACAAAGCTTCCTATGCCTGATGGGCTATTCTTTTAAAAGTAATAATGAGGACTTAAAAACTATGTAACACTCTTCCACCAAAATTAGCTATTTATACCAAAGATTTTTAATCCTAAAAGAACCACAACCTCACCCAGAAAGCCTTTGAGAAATTTTCCTTTGGAGGAAATAAAAAAAAAAAGCGAATGTGTATTGCTAATTTATATCTATCTATCCTTAAATCAAATGGTTTCTGTTCCAGACTTAACTAGAAGGTATAATTGTTTTTAAAACGATAAAAAAGGGGCAGCGCCTGTGGCTCAGTGAGTAGGGCGCCGGCCCCGGCCCCATATACTGAGGGTGGTGGGTTCAAACCCGGCCCCAGCAGAGCTGAAAAAAAAAAAAGATAAAAATAAAATAATAAAGACACTCCTTGAAGGTTTACGTTAATAACATTTTTCCGAGACTAAGAACTATTTATACTTTGCTTTCTTCAACACTTAAAATTTTCAAGTGAATTATATAGCCTTTTCAAAGTTCAAGTGGTAATTATACAATCAATCCACATGTCTTACATCACATTTAAATGAAATATGTGATACACTAACGATTTGTTTTAAGTAATCCACATTACCCTTTGCTGACAGCTAAATATAAAATACACCAGACTTGGTATGCTAAAATTCCCACCTGAAGTACAGTATAGTTTCTAAAAGCTACTTTCATCAGATAATGGGGGGAGAATGAACTGATGGCATCTCATGGAACCACCACTTGGACCTCTCCAGATCTCCCACTTGTCACAGGATATCAAACACCTGCACAGTAGAGCTGAACTAGATTTGAAGGCTCAGATTTTATATAAAACTTGAAAAAAAGGGACTAGACTTCTGTTGTGGCTACACTGATTGAAGGTGGACCCAACTTGCTAATGTCATACTTAAATGAAATGTAAAATTACATTTTTATTGAAATACCTTAAACTATAATACCAAGAATTGATCTATCTTGAAATTTAACATTTATTTTATCAATGCATTCATGTTATATGACAAAGATAATAATATTAATGTAATATTCATCTTTCTTGTTTCTAATAGATATCCTCTTGGTGATCTATGTAGATTTGCATAATGTATATTAATGATATTCCCAAGTATCTAAAATACATAAAATGGGATATTCATTAAATTAAGGTACTTTTATAATTATTAGAATACCAGATCTATCTGATCATCTTACTTCTTTTTTTAGGCTCCCTTAAAAACACAGACTTCAGTTAATTCTTTAATTATGGACTCTAAGGCATGTTACCAACATAAAGAAAGATATGAAGTCCCCTGAGTAGCGGGAACATATAAACGATAAAAGCAGTAAGAGTCCATTGTTTAAATTATTAAGATTATTATACACACCTTTGCAAATCCATATTTAAGTCTAGAAATACATAAAATTAAGTCCTTTCTGTTTGAGACTGCATTTTCAACTAAAAGTTATTGTGCTTCCAGTTCTTACATGGAAAATTTTTAAAACAAATTTGATTTTAAAAATTACATCTTTTGCATTGATTCATTTGCTTTTAAGTACAACACACAATGCGAATACTGTACTATCTACTATCACAGAAATTAAAACAATATAATTAAAACAATTATATCACCATCAAAACACAAGATAAAAATTTTCTTTGCTATTTTGTCTTTAGTAAAGTATCTATTCAAAGTCCCTGCTGCACATGTAATTTTTTAAATTAGTAAAAATTAAAGAAAGCAATCTTATTGGAAAATAAACTTAATATACCAATATTGTTTATAAAAAATTTATAAAGCCAGAGTTTTTTCATTCAGAGACTGTATATTCTAGGAAAAAAAGTAACCATATGCCTTAAATAATTTTTTAATCACACAAAATATAATAGAATGTTCTATTCATGTTTGGCAAAAAAATTATGAAAAGGCATAAAAATCACTCTAAAAGTGAGGGTTCATTTAGAGAGGTATATTTTACCTATGAGTAACAACTTTAATAATTATTCAAACTAAATAGATTTTATATCCTAATAATGCTAGTACCTTCATGGGAGAAAAATAAACTATCTTCACTGAAGTAGAAACATTAGCTCATAAATGTATCAAGATAGGAAACAACTATTCTGTTTTAACTTAAAGAATAACAATCTAGTAGAAGTTCTCTTTCACCCTTTCCTGAACCCAAATTCATTAGCAGTTTTATAAGGCAACAAGCATACTTTCTTTTTCCTAAGAGGTACAGTTATTTTCAAAACCTCTTCTATTTTGGAATTTTCTGGAAGTATTAGCCACCAAGATGAAGATTAACATTTCAGTTATTTTCATTGTGTTGAGTTATTTTGCAGCTGTTACTGACATTATCATTCAATTCAGCAATGTCCTTTTAAGAAGAAACCCTTATTTCTGTGACAATCAAGAGATAAAATATGGTTCTACTATAGTTTTTATTCTTCTGCAATATTATGGTGCGTCATTTATTTAAATTACTAGATTATTAGTCATTATTTGCAGCACTTTCAGAGTACATTTATTATTATCATCATTACACAAAATTTAAGTGAAAAAATTATGATTTTAAATATTCATTTCAGTTTTGATTATAGGTATACAAAAATGTAGAAACAATGTTCAAAATGCTCTTTTTTTTTTTTTTTAATTTTTGCTCCTAAGAGAAAAAAGAGGCACAAGTTTTTTTTTCTTCTTCAAGAACTATAGGACTGACAGCTTTCTCTAGCTGGAAGTTACAAATTCTGAAAGAAATAAAATTTACAGCTGTCTTCTGGTTTTCATAATTATTTTAATGACAAGCCCTATACCAGTTTTTTTTTTTTTAGAGCTATTTCGAAAACCAGTCCCTTGCCAATTTTTTCCACCTACATATTGGCAAATTCCAAATTCTCTACTAAAAGTATTAGCATAGATGTTACACTTTAAAGAAACATTTTGTATACTGAAAATAAACAACAGGAATATTTTTCAATAGGTTCAATTTATAATTACCAAAAATAAACACAGTCCAATATATTTGCATGTGCTTCGTTGAAAGCCATTAACATACTTCATGCATTTCTTGTTAAAATTAAATGAAAATAATATACCCTGTGTTTTGACTCTCTGCTTAACATACCTTCCAGTGTGTAGTCCAAGGACATGAACTCTCCTAAGACACCATTCCAGTAAAGAAGCCACATGCTGGACACAATAGGATGCTGGGGTGGCTCTGGAGTGAGGACTCCTTCCCTGGAAACACTCCCAGGATCAAAAAGACACCTCCTCCAGCAGAAAGGGGGAGGCAACAATCCTAATCATAAAATACTAAGTGAGTATAACTTAACTCAAGATGAAATAATCCACTCTAATAAAAAAGCATCTTTTCTTCCACGGGAGGAGGGAATGGGAACCATATAGTCACATCGTCCTACGAGGGGCTTCACTACACTCATGTAAATTCACTGTATTCAGAGGTGCTTCAGAGTCTGACTGAAAGGAGACAGTCATTACCAAGCTGTTATTTCTTTCTAAGTAATGGCAATCTGAAGAGGAATTACCATAAGAATTCTGGCAAGTGTAACTAATAACTGAAGAAATGACAGAAGAACTAAAATACGTTGATTAAGAGTCTTTATCTTCAAAGATAAGAGACCTTCCAAAGTTACCTCCTAAAAGATCTTTTTAAATAATCAGAGTTTTAGGTTTTTCTTCTTTTTTTAATCATCTACGTAGAAAATTGTAACTGGGTGCTCACTCCTAGATACAAAGAAATCCCACTTAGCAGATAGAGCTGTTAATGTAATTTCTTTTCTCCATCAATGTAAAGAACTATGTAAAGAATATATGAAATCTCTTATATTAATTTTATAAACCAAAGTTCTTGGGCAGAGACCTAAAATGCATATACTTGAAAGTGAAAAAAATGTGTATGTTTTCTGTATTTACCCAATTACATGACAAAATCTGTCCTTTAGATTGGTTGTCCTGTCAAACACAACAGCTACACACAGAAAACCCTCAAAGGACAGTCACTCAGTAAAAAGGATACTCATATACATATTTTCTCCTCTCTCTCTGTTTCCTCCCACTTCCTTTTCTTATTCTCCCCCTTCGTCTTTTCCTTCATTCCTTCTTTCCTTTCTCGTTCTCTTATCTCCTTTGAGACCAAGCAGACCCAGTTATCAAATAGCTGGTTATTATCAAATAATACCATCTCATCCCACAGCAACTAAATCATCATGATCACCCCTCCCCAGCTATGTAATTAAAGTAAAAATTACTCCACGATATTTGAGACTACGTTATCAATAAACTGTATCTCGCCCACATGACTTTTACATTATAATGTGTATAAACAAATAGTTTTACATAACTGAATACCAGAGTGAATATATACCCTATGATTTTCCCAAAACACTTTGTTTTCAAAAGGTGTTAATCTGGTTTCTGCATGTTTGAAAGCAAATTAGAGGACAATAAATGTGGGGGAAATGGTAAAGCAAAACAAAACAAAACAAAAAACATGATTTCTGGGAGCAATGATTAAATCCTAAACATACAAAAAAGAAGGAAACCAAAGGGTAATATAGATATTACCTTTCCCTCCATACATGCTCCTGAACATATCAGAATTACCTTATCTGAAGGAGGTCAAGAAACTCAGTTAAGACTGCCACCTATCACAAACTAGTTTGAAAAGTCAGTGCTGCCCAAACCTACCTCTCGTAAGATTCCAAGAAAAGTATCTACAAGGCTGGAAAGCATCTTCATACTCATTATTCTTACATGATGTGGTTTAAATCATCTACTTACTGACATTAATTTGCAGTGACTAATTTAAAACAGAAAGACATAGGTTGGAGTGGATCACTACCTTTAATGAATTCCACGCAGCTATTCTAAGTAGGCAATCACGTGAGTTATTTAATCAAACTATAGAAAAATTATTAAAAATTCCTTTAAAAGGACAAATCCTAATATGGTTTAGGTATATGAAATATCTATGTATCTTAGAGCATGTTTCTGCATTTGATAACTTACATTCTAATGGTTGTCTAAAATAATGCTTTGAAAATAGTAAAGTACATTATTTTAGCATTTAAAACCGTCTTAAGGTTTTAAACTAGGAAAAAACGAATCTAACACCCCTAATCTACAGAGAAGAAAATTAAAATATAACAAGAAACATACTTCCCACCAAGTTTTTTCTCTTGAAAGTCAGAGAACAATGTCACTGGGAGAAATTTAAATGCCCTATAAAGCAGTTATATTTTTCTTTAGAAATCATATAGTCTACAGGTAAATTAGAATACTTATCTATATTAATCTTGTATTCTATGCTTCTTTTATTTTTACAACTTACCCTTCACCTTCACAAATATTCCATGCTTCTAACATTTTATTTTATTGAGACTACAAAGCAGGTATTCCAATAAACAACTCAACATGGACCAAAGCCCGTGAAGATCTTAACGTGGTTTTTCAGAAGAGAATAGAAAGCTGATGCAGCTGAAGCTGACCAGATAAAAATAAGAAACAAATGCAAATATCACAGTAGGAATGGGTATTATTCACCATCTTTCCGTGTTCCCATTAAGGAATTACCTCCACATGCATTACCTTACACTGTCAGGATTATAGCTACATCACATGAAATAAAGTTGAAAAACATGCATAAGATGTACGTCCATAATTCTAAGAAATCCCTGAAATATTCAACTAGAATGTTGATATAAACAAAAAAGTAAACAACCTAGATGGGTAATGATTATTATTTATGACTGAACAGGCTATAAAACCCTTTGATGGGCAAGAAAATACGCCTTGAGGCATATTGTATTTGAGGGGGGAAAGCATTTTAATTGAAAGTGCATTAATGAATTGTTTCCTCATGCTTTATATAATTCTTAGAAAAAGTTCAAATTACGTCCCCAAAAGAATGTTTTAATTTTAAGAAGCAATATTTTGAAACTCATACAAGGCGTCACATTTGTTTGCAAACAAATGACTTCTCAGGATGGAGAGGTATTACTATCAATCACCAACGAGTTAATTCTACATAATAAGGCAGGTTGGGATGCAAACTGATCCACTGTGGAATGCTGTATATAAAATTGATTACAACAGCACTCAAAATGAATGCAGCCCTCCAAACCACTTCTTTGCTCAGAAACATTAATCTCAATTAGAAGGAGAGCTTCATAATGGTAATGCTTGGTATAAAAAAGTATAAGATAAATCAGTTTTTATAAGACACAACAATTAATCAGTTTTCAGACTAAGAAAGTTTTCTTTTTTTTACTGAAGCACAAAATTTCCATCATGACTCTTAAGATAGGGGGCATTTCCAAAATTAAGTTTTAAATGTGTTGTAAAGAAGCCTACATAAAATAATTTTTAAAACTTACTCTCTGAAACTTTTAAGATTGTATTATTGTGCTACTGTTTCAATACACATCTATATTGGGAACATACGCGTTAAATTCTTCTCTGGACTATCATTCCACTTTATAAAACTAATAATGAACACTGACTTCAACTGAAAACTCAAAGGATTGTGTAATTAATTGGTTGTGGATCAGAGTAAAAGTTTGGTGGCAAATTATTATATTCTTGGCTCACATTCTCAACCATCATAAAGAAAGTGTATAGCTTGAAAGTCAAAATGGACATTTGCTATCAAACAGAACTTGGGGTAGATAAGCAACGTGTAATTGAACACGCTTAACAGGTTTCTACAACACAGCTTCAAGAAAAGGGCAGACAATTCATTACCGCTGCTGAAGATACGGCTTCCCAGAAGTGTAACACTTGAATGACATTCTACCATCATGCAAAAACCAAATTTTTAAATGGTAAAATAAAGTTTAATGAAAAGGTGTATACATATTGATTAAAAATAGTAAGTATTAAAAAACTAACAGAGTTGGCTTTTTGGTGCTTTCATATGATCATACTCTAAACTTATTTCCTAGCATCTTTGCAAGTAGGATAAACTTCAGCATTTCCAAACATACTTTTATAGCTATTATAAAAACATCTTTTTTTTTTTGGACACCCAGAATAACCTTGGCTTTCTGACAGGTCCTCCTACTCACAATGATGGCTATATACTTCTTCCTGGTTTCTTATTTGCTAGACTCCTTACAAAGAGAATAATTACTCTTGGCTTTCAGAAGCAAAGCTAGGAAAGACTAGCTTGAACTTACTAACTGGCTCATTATTGTTTAGTTAGACTTTCTTTCTGAAAAAGTTAAAAACTTTTCACTCTATTTAGAAGCGTTCTTCAACTGTGAAAGATAAGCATCCATACCTTTCTTTGTCTTCACCCTAATAAAGCAAGTTCCTTTTGCCTTACAAAGTCATACTAAGAAAAGCCTCTATAATTTACCCAAAACATTTCTTTCTAGAAAAGAAACAGCCATACAAAGTAACCAGAGAAAGAACTGGCCATCATTCTATAAATCTATCTGCTTTTTTTTCAAATAATCAGTTTGCATCAGGATCCATAATCTGTGTAGGTTGCAACTTGAATGCTATTAACAGGATATTTATACAGTTTTCCAAATATATAATCACTGGCATGGTTAATAGTGTAACAACATTTTTCTTAAAAACTGTGCAGCATATAAAAATATGTTTTTGTCTTATTTGAAGGAACTACTTTCTAAAATAATAGTCTTTTTAAAATTATCTAAAACATGCACTATTAGAAAACCTATTACCTTTGAGTAAGTGGGATATTAAAATTCATATAATAAAAAAGGCAAGATTGTTAAGGAAAATGGAACAAGGGAAAAAGATATACACAATCTTGAAATTCACAACAGAGTAACTAAACTCATTATAAACTCCTGCCTTTGAAGAATTTAGGAATAATTTGTGAATGCCATGACATTTGGAAGTGGGATTAGCAAGTCTTATTACTGAACTAACCTCTCACTCTCAGATCAGGAATTAAATATTTGCTCAGCACTTCGAATCACAAATCGAAACTTTCAGGGCTCAGACAAGAATTTTATAAACTAAGAAATAGAATCTCGAAGTTGTAGATAATTAAAAGTGTATTAAGGAATGCACAAAGCAATATTGTTAGTTTATTTGCGAAATTTTTTGTTTTAACTGAAAGATTAAAATACATAATGATTTATAATTACACATTTGCTCAGTTCTAAACTCTGTTCCTAACATACTACACAATCACACAAGTAAGCAACGGGGAAAGGGGGTGTGCACTGGAAACAATTTCGCTAAGGGAATCAAGTCACCAAGTTCTGTTCAGTTGCAATACCATCTTGTGGAGTCCTCCCGCAAGCTTTCCAAAGATGCCCTATCTGCCTTTTTTTTCGTCTTGTGACAAGAGAAGGGAAAGGTAATGCCTGAACATATTTCTACTTCTAGTGAAAAGACCCCCCAGTGGATTCTGCCAGAGTCTGCAAACATTTGACAAATGCGTTGTCAGAAGATAAGAAATAGACACAGTCCTGCAGTTGTCTGGGCCTGGAAAAGTCCAGGACAGCTCTCATTCTTTTCCTTTCTGCGGCACCTACTCACAAGTCTCTGGCAACTTTTCTCCACCTTTAAATCGTAACGACTTCAGAAAACAGACGTATGTCACATATCACACGGTAGAATTAGTCTTTACCCTCTCTCCACCATAAAAATGAACAAGTTACCATTACAGCTCCCTTAAAGGTGAGACAGGAAGAACGGGATCCGGGATCCGAATCGGATCTTGTGATGCTCAGCACAGATCAATCGGACACACCTAAAGTACTGGAAGCCCTTCCCACGAGCTTGTAAACAGGACACGGACAGAGGAGTTGAGCAGACTCATGCATTCGTAATTCTTTAAATGCCCAGCTCAGGACATTTTGTTTGCTCCACCGAGAGTCTCCAGGTCAAGTTTCAGCCGGGAACCGCCACTCCCCACAGCACCCCTCGCCCTCACTCCGCTTCCTCTCAACTTGGCTCCCTCCCCGGCGGTCGGGGCAGCTTTCTCTCCACTTCCCGCGAAAGTAGCGGCATCCCCGGCCTTTCTGCGGGCCGGACTCCCCGCGGGCTCGCGTCAGGGTCCCTCTCAGAGAACGTGGGGCCCCGCCACACACCGGGGCATCCCCGCGAGGCGGGCAGGACCGGCCGGCTCCCCGCCCCACGCCACCTCCCCGGGGGACTCCCCGGGACGCCGGCCGCGGGGCCCAGGTCCGGCTGAGCTCCCACCTGAGGAGGCAGCCGGCGGGGCCGGCGCGAGGGAGGGGCGCGGACCGGGAGGCGGCCGGGGTCCGGCCCGCGGCCGCCTTCGCAGCGGCTCCGAGAGACCCGCCCGGAGCCCGCTCGCCCACCCGCCGCGCCCGGCGCCGCGGCCCGGGCACTAGGACCCCAGGAGGGAAGGAAGGAGGCGCGCCGGCCGCGGCGCCGCACTTACCGCGCTCGGCTCCCCGCACCGCCGCCGCGTCCACCCGGCCGCGCGCGCCCCGCGCCGGCTGGATTCAGAGGAGCCGGGCGCGGGGGAGGGGCCGGTGGGGGAGGGGAGGGGCGGCAAGTGTCACAACTTCCTCACTCGCCGCGGCTGGCGCGGCGGCCGGGGACGCGGGGACGGGAGGGAGGGGGCGCGCGGGCGCCCGCGAGTTCACTTTCTTTTTCTCCCCGCGCGCTCCCCTATCCCTTCCCTCCCCTCCGCAGCCCAGGCCCGGCCGGAGTGCTCGGGGCTCGGCCCGGGAGCGGGAGGACGGAGGCGGCGGCGGGGCGCCGGGGCCGCGCTGCGTGGAGGGGCCGCGCCGGCCGAGGGTGCCCGAGCCCGGCGCGCACACGTGTCCGTGAGAGTGCGGGGTGTGCGGGAGTGTGCGGGGGAGCAGAGCAGAGGCGCCTACCATGCGGGAGACCCGGCCGCGATCATTTACAATCCTTGACTCCTCCGCTCCGCCACTTGGCAAGATGACAGGTACTTTATTTCTTCTTCTTCTCGGTTCAAAAAAAGAGAGTCCCCGTTTGCTGCCTTTTTCTGTCAAATGGGATTTGCCGGACTGAACCACGTTCGCCGCCCCTCCCTCCTCCCCTCCCCCCGGCCGCCGCGGGCCGGGAAAGCTCCGCGGCCCCCATGCTGTGACCAATCAGTGCGTCTCCCACGCCGGCCGTCGCGGGGTCAGCCCTGAACGACACTTCACGCTGATGAATGGCTCTCGCCGCCCTTCGGCTCTGATGAGGGGCCTGCCCGCCGCTGATTGCAAACACTAATGAACTCGCAGCGCCGTCTGAAATGCACGCGCGCCCACCGAGTGCGGGGTACGTGTGTGCGGGTCTGTCGTCGTCTTCCCCGCGTGGCCCGGAGGAGGACCTGGCGGCGGGGGCGGGTAATTGCTTTGGACTGAAGTGGAAACACTTCTCTGTGTAATCAAACCTCTAACCTTCTTAGAAAACTACTTTTCTTCATCTTCCGCAGGGTGGGCATTTCAGGTCAGCTGAGTCACCCCCGAGGAGGTGGGAGTGCGAGACTCTGCCGGGAAGATGGATTCCGAGGCAGAAGGGTGTAATTAAGGACTTCCACCCCCGGTAGGCGGCTCGTCCTTTTAGAGCCTCTGAAAATGACTTGCGCCCGTCCTTGCAGAGCGAACTCTCGCCCGAGCCTGAAAAGCGCACTGAGCTTCGGACCCGGGAGGAGCTCTGCGCACTCCCACCGCCCCCCCAGCCCCGGCTCCGCACCCTCGTAGAGCAAGTGCCCGACCCCGGGTTCCAGGGTCCGCACCTCCACCGAGCACGAACTGGCCAGGGAGGACCCTGGGGTCCCCTGAAAGGTCACAACCCCGCATTGACTCCTTCTCGCAACCTTCCGTGCGTCTACTGTGTTTGATGTGGGAGGGGGAGAAAGTTTCCTGCTGGTCTCAAGACACTGCCACTTTCTAGTCACTTAAGTTCCCACCAAAACTCAGGCTCCCGCTCTCCACGGCCCCCTCCCCCTTCACTAAACTGCTGGAAGTTCCTGAGGCTCGGGGAGGTTTAGAACCCCAAACGGGCCACCTCTACGGAGCCACTCTGTGGCTCGGCGGCCCCGGGACCTTCAGGCACCTTCTGCTCCGGAACCAAGAGGCAGCGGGCAAGGTGGGGTGCGCGCGCCCCGTGGGGCGCCCGGGCGTGTCCAGGCCCGCCCCGGCGGTTGCGGACCTGTCCTCAGGAGAGTAGCAGGGGGACTGGTGCGCTCCGAGCCTCCTCATTCATTCGGCTCTCCACTCTGCGCTTCGGAGCGGAGGCTGTCACCGGCCTGACCCTACCCTGACGGAGCCGGAAGGAAATGCACTTGCATTTGTAGCCACCGGCAGAACAGGAAGCAGCCGAGCCTCGACTTTTCTGTTAAGAGTTTCTCCAGAGTTTTGGCGTGGAACTGACAAGCAGAATCCCTGAACTCTGCTGAGCGCGCCAGTCCCCACGGTCTGCCTTCCCAAAGTTGCTAAGTGACCGAGCCCAGCGCGACGAGGGCGGTAATAACCAAACCTAACCCGACCCGGCTCCCGGGGCGCTAGGCTAGTGATGAAAAGCGTCTTTGCAGGAGGATTCTAGAACCTCCCTGGGGTGGATCAGTCTCCTTGCCACTGCATTTCACACTTGACAAAGATAAGGTTGTGGGAGCAGCTGAAATATATCCCCCTCCGATTCTAGCCATTCTCATCATCTTAAGAAAACTCGGCGCTTTATGAAGGTATAGCCCAGTATTACACGACCATCACACAAACTACTTGAAATTGGAACCTGCAAGGATGTTTCTTGAGCCACTTTCGTGGCCCCGTTCCCGCAAAAAAACATGTTAAGTGTTTAAAACTTTCCCATACTAAGTGAGATTCTCTTGCTTTTTTGTACCTTGCTGTCTAAGAATTCGCAATGAAGAAAAAAGATACTCTGTCCCATCCTAAAGAGGCCAGGACCGAAGGGCTACACCATTGTTGGAGTTGAGGGGAGGAGACACATTTCTTCCTTTCAGCTCTTTTTTTCCCAGAACTCTCATTATAGCTAACGTTTGTAATAGGGATAGGGAACAATGGAGCTCATCAAATTTAGAAATGGAATGAATCTGAGTCTGTCCCCAGCACAGCCCCGGGTTAGGTGATATTCAAAGTTTTCGACGTAGGATGCTGTCGGCTCACACGAAGTGGTGGCAATGTAGAAACGACACTCTGAGCTCGCTGATACGACCCTGTCAGTCCGGGCCAGGTGTCGCTGGTGGACAAGCCTGCAGGTGGCTTCCCCGGCGTCTGTCTGGCCAGCCTGGAATCCGGGCGGCATGCTTGTGCTAAGTTGAAGTCTTCACGGGACACCCACCCCCGACCCCCATTCTCTAACAAAGAAGTTTCCATCTTTGGAGGCCGCTGGAAAAGCTGGTGTTGTGCAGTGCCCAAGTGCTTCCTGCTCCAAACGAATCCCTGGCAAGCAGAGAGGCAGCTTGCTACGTGATCGTCAGGCTTTTTACCTCGCTGAGCTGCAGCCGAGAGAGAGCGGGCGGGGAGCGCACGCAGTGCTCTCCGCACCCCCCAAAACTGGAGCAGGGTCAGAAATGCGAGACGTCGCTGTTTCTGCAAACCTGTGGCCGCTCGCGGCAAACTGCCAGGGGAGGCTTTGCCGTGTTAACGCAGCCGGTGGTGCTGGGGGTGGTGGAGCCAGCGGGCCTCATCGCCCTCACGTGGGCCCCTCTTGTCACATAGACACCAAGCTCTTGGAAAGGGAAATGTGGCCGGGCTCCCCTCAAAGCCCCTACTCCTCCTCCTAGACACCCGAGGCTTTCAGGCGTGCAGAAGGGGAGCATGGGGTCAGGCAAAGAGGAGGCTGTCCAAGGAGACTTGTGGACATCACTGGACTTTTAAGGCATTCTTGGCACTTCACATCTGCAATAGCTAACTGAGGCATGAGCAACCCTCCTGCTGGCTTCAAGCCGAGTTGCTGCCAGGGCTGCGACCTCTTGCCCTCAAGGTGATGAGGCACAGGGCGGAAAGGGTCAGGGGAGCCCAATCTCAGGTACCTACACCTTCCACTCATCTTTTGAAAAGATCAGAAAAGCCGACAATCCACATAGAGTCAAAAAGAGGATGTGAACAACAAATACATGCCGGGCCACTTGAAACAATGTAAGGGCTGGTAGTCACTGAGTTGTAGCCACCAAAATGTTTCCAGGCGCAGGTGTAGCAAGCAGGCATCTGGAATGATCTACAGCAGGAGAACTTAAGTTTCACAAGGAAATGGCTCTAATAGCCTTAAAGTTATTATCAGGTTAGTTACACACACACACACACACACACACACACAGAGGCAGACCCTAATTCAGTTCCCTTGGCTGTGAGATCTAGGGAACCGGAATTTGTACATTTTGGGTGCCCTCTGTGTAGTGTTTCTGAGGTAGGCACTAGCTGCTGGCAAGATTTGTAGATAGGTCAGTGACACAGCAAGACGAATTTGTTAATAAAATAACACCTTTAGATATTCCTGGGTTCAGTTTACATGTTAAATTGTAAATAGAGGCTAAAAATCGGGGCATCAAGTGACTATTCCTCAGTATCAGCCTAGGTGATTGTCTTTTCATTTCCCAGAGGTGCCCTAGTCTTTCTTCTGCCTTTGCTGACCTCTTGGTCTGGAATATTCTACACCCTGAAACACTTAGCTTTTATTTATTTATTTTCTTCTTTTTTTTCCATTTTAGGAACACTTTGCTACCTTAGCAGTGCCTCCACTGTATTTTCTGCATGTGATAAACAATGACACTGCTTTTCCTACAGGCCAGTGTTTTCCAACCTTGTTGATTTCACACCACACTTGAACCTATAGTTAAACTTCCAGGGCACACTAAAATTATGTTGATTAAAACAAAGTAATAAAAAGTGTACTTACTGTCCTTTGAACTCCTTTTAAAAATAATTTAGTTAGAGATCTTTAAAAATTTTCATGGCACACCTGAGATCCTCTCATGGCACATTGGCCGAAAATCATGAAGATAGGAACCAGGAGCTGAGGGCTCCTGTGGAGAGGCTGGACATGGGCTGAGTATAGGGAGGTGCTCAAGAAATGCTGAATGAGTGACTGTTGAATGAATGAGTAGGGATGTGAGTAAAATCTTTTCATCATATTTAGTTATTCTTTAAAAAAATGTCATATGTAGAATTTCTCTTGAAAATTTATTTGTCAAGTATACTTTTCTACTTCTCTGACCATCAAATTTTTAATAGGACATGGATTTAAAATTCTACTCATTATCGTGAGACACTTTGACCTTGGTTGACTTTTCTCAGAAGCATAATTTGAAGACAAAACACCAGGAAAAAGCAAAGAGATCCAATTTTGTTCTCTTCTTTTTCCCAGTAAAGTGTAGTTTTTACTGAAATTGGGTGGGGGGGAATTGTAGCAATCCCCTATTAACGTAGATACATGGGTATTTTATATTAAATATGACGTTATTTATAAAACCATGTTGTCTTCTAAACTTCCTTTGGATTTTTAATGGTAAGAAGTGTAGCGCTAAGAAGACTGTTTTTATTTCTTCAAGACAAGCGTTCAGCTGGTCCTGGGGAAACAATCTTGGTTTGTTCCTGTCTGTTCAGGAGGACTGTTTCTAATTGATCTGGCATGGAAGTTAGTTGGAGATGTGTACGTTGCAACCGAAGCGCAGAGCCTGTATGCTTTGTAAAGTGATAACCATATGGGCCTTATTTGAAACATTTGAGGATTTTCAACATTAACCTGGGTTAAATTGAGCTATAAATTCAACTCCAATGTATATGTCTTAACAAATTCATCATCACTTTGGAAAACTTTCAATCCATGCTCCTCTCAGATTAATAAAGATGATGACCGCTTATCACAAATGCAAAGGTTTGTCACGATTGAGTACCATAATGTTGTACTTTGCACTGTATAAATGCAAATTGCCCATTTTAAGCTGACATTTTCTACTGTTATCACTTTCAATAGAATGGAAATGTTTAAAAATAATCTCTGAAAAAAAAATAAAAAAATAAAAATAATCTCTGGGTAAAGAAAAGGATATACAGTCAAATCTATTTCCTCTTACACTATTTTCAAGTGTACTTTGCTAACATCATGAAGATTTAATTAAGCAAGCTCAGCTGAGATAGAAAGCAAAGCAACTGAAATTTACTACATATAGAAACATATTCAGGACTTATACAAAATAATTTATTTACTGTTCTTCATTTAGGGATCTGAACAACCATTGAAGTTTAAAAATATAACAGAATTCCATAGCTCCCTAACTTCTATTTCTGAATATCAAATTTAGAGCGTTCACTTTGTTACAGATAATAGTACTAAGTTATAAATGTTGATGGTCCCTTCCCTTGCAGCTTTAAATTGCCTTGAAAAAGATACAGTTTCTTTAATTAAAAAAGCTGCACAGAACTAATCCCTCTAGCTGAAAAAAGAAAAGTTTTAAGCAATCTCTTTCTGCTCCGAGAGAGAAAGGCAGACAATACCATAACAGATCAGAAACATAAGCTATAGTGTGCAGCCAGGAGCACAGCAGGGAACTCAGTACTGCTCCGACTGTGTCATTTTTTAATCCCCCATCCCGGTTTTCCCCGTCTGACCTCATGCTGAGATGAAGTTATCACAGAAGACAGCTTTACTCTCACCAATGAATCCAACCCTGGATCTGTATTATCCTTAGCAGATCAAAACACCGCTTTCATCAAATAGCATTATCTGCATAAAAGGCATGCAATTGCCCGATAATTTCACCCAAACTATGCTATTCATTTAAAGGACAAGAAGAGAAATGTAATTCATTCCTTTTGGGGGGTGGCAGAGAAGACTGAGACTTGGAAAGAGGCAGAGGCTGGAAAACCTTACTTACCCCCTTCACTCATGGGAACTTTTCTGTTTTTAACACAAAATCCCAAGAAGGGGTCCATTTAAAAGTCCCCCCTACTCCTGCACTGTAAGATTAATTGTTGGAGCAATTTGGTGCAATTTGAGTGACAAAAGTGTAAGTTGTGTAGAAAACTGGCAGTGAGAAATTACAAAGCTTGCTGATGTCATTAGCCATGCTTCCATGAACCCCAATAAAAATCATCATATCCAGTAAAATTAGAGAAGCATAAAATTAGCTGAACAATGGGATGGAGTTTAACGCAACATTGTAGGGTGGGAGGGGGATTCTTACCCGAGATCTTTCTGTCTTATGAGAAGTTCGAATCCTTACAGTGGAAAATAAAACGTATTCCACAATTTTGAGTTGATACTTTCCAGAACAATCAAGAAATTTTAGGAGTAAAGACTAGCACTTTGTTTTAATTTTGAAAATACTTTAGCCTCCTGCTAAAGTATTCCCTTTTACGTTTAAACTGTGTTCTTATTTGCATTGTAGATCATACAGTACAAGCCGTTATCACGGGCTTCTCTTTAATGGATCTTTGCTCCTTACTGAATGACATCAGTTGTTTTGCCGAAGGTATCATGATAGGTTAGAGCAATCAGACTAAACCATTTGTGTCAAGTAAATGGAATTTCTAAGAAGTACTAAAACTCCCCTGTGGGTGCCAGTGACCTATTAGGTATATGTTAATATCCTTGTAATATGTTTTACTCACCATAATTTTAAAGATTTAGCTTGAAAATGTTAAGTCTTCCACCAGCTCTTTCAGAATCTACTATGTAAACTGACCCCACAAGAAATCCAACTTAATCTCTACCCTTCCATCACCCAGACATCTCTACACTAAAAATGTGTGGGACAAGCAACCAGAACTACTCGAAAAAGAACAACATTAACATGCTTCAAATCCCAGGCAATTCATGAGACAGGTAAAGGGAGAATTTCTCCCTTGAAAAACATGAGTTTTCCAAGAAATTAATTGTAGCACTATTATTTGTCACCATTGGCATTTTAATTACAGGTGTGTATTCTCTAAAGCATTTCAATATAATTAATAAATATATATATATTTTCCAAACCCTCCTCCTGAAACCACAACTTGATCCTGAGGTGCTCTGAGACTAAAAGTCTATGTAGGTTCATGGTCTGCTCAGTAGTAAAGTTCAAGTTGATCTTTCCAAAATACAGCTTCGTGACACACAAATTATCTGAAATTTAATGTGATTAAGCATTAAACTGTGGTATTTCCTTGAATTTAATGATAGTCCTATTTTCATGTCAAACTTGATTACAAGAATCAGCTTTTAGAGTGAACTGTTTAAAATCCCAAATCATTAGCAGATCGTTTAGGGCTCAGCCTCACAAAACTTCTCGTCTGCAAACTATCAGCTGAAGAAGCATAAGCAGAAAGAGGAATTGCACGTTTTGCTTATGCTTGTGTGACTGATTTTAAAAGTCACATTTCTGACGCTTCAAATATGCACCGCACACTGTACTCCATGATTGAATTATTGTACACAGTTATGATTCAATAAAAAAATTAAATTAAATTAAAAAAAAAAAAGAAAGTCACATTTCTCCCTGAAAAATGCCTGGAGAGAAAAGATATTCACGTCACCAATACTACTGCTATTCTTTTTTGTTTGTTTTTGAGACAGAGTCTCACTTTGTCACCCTGGGTAGAATGTCGTGGCATCATGGCTCACAGCAACCTCAAACTCTTGGGTTCAAGTGATCCTCCTGCCTCAGCCTCCCAAGTAGCCTGTCTTCTACTGCTACTCTTAACAAACATATTTATGGTGCAATTTATGTTCACACACCATTTTTTCTAAAGCCTAACCATGGACCATTATACCCATTTGAAATGGAGACAAACAACTTCCTTAAGTCTTTAGAAATTTTAAATAAATGTAAAATTTTAATATTTTATTTATTTACTTTCACCCCAACTCTGTATTTAACTCAAAACTCACTTTTTTAAAGAGACTTAAACCTGAGTCCTCCAAATCCATACAGGCCTGTAACTACCACTACAATGAAGATACAGAACATTTTACCATTCCTGAAAGTTCTCTTAGGCCTTTTTGTAGAGAACTCCTCTCCCAACCGGAAGCCCCTGGTCACCACAGATCTATTCTGTGTATGCCTAGTTTTGCCTTTTCCAGAAGGACATACGGATAGAATTACAGAGAACTTAGATTTTACTTAGTACTATGTATTTGATTTCAGACACATAAAAGTAGCACCTTCTTTTTCAATTGCTGAGTGAGAGCCCTTTGTATGCATCTTCCAAAATTTGTTTATTAATTGCTATCTGGAAGAATTGTGTTGTTTCCGTTTCATGTGTGTATAATTATAAATAAAGCTGCTATAAAAATTCACCTATGTGCTTTCACTCCTCTTGTGTAGATGTGATTGCTAAATCTTGTGGCTTATTTAGATCTCAGATGTAAGATTTTCATGTTACATATAATTAAGTGAGCTTTGCAGTTTTTATCTTTCAAGAAACTTGTCTGTTCATCTAAACTGTCAAGTCTGTAATATTGTCTTAGTATCCTTCTGATGTCTGTAGAATTTCTAGCGATGTCTTTTCTTATATCTGGCATTGTTTTGTTTTCTTTCTTTGTTTTCCTTGTTAGTCTAGCTAGAAGTTTATCAATAATATTGATATTTTAAAAACAAACAAACAAAGAAAAAAAATCCTGGGTCCTCCATACATCTCGATTTCAGAAGTAAACTGGGTCAAATTCACATGAGTTTGTTTCTGGAAGGTTAAGCAATCATCTTCATGGACCATAGAATTTTTTGTTCATTTGTTTAAAGATGATACTGAAATATCACTACTCTCAGAGTAAAAACTTCCCAAATGGGACAAGGAAAGGTATTTCTAACAACATTTTAGGCAAAACTAGTCTCTTCTCTAAATCTTTGATCCATTTTTTGTATGTTAAGACAGCCAACCTTGGTTTGCTCTGCAGTGGGGTAAATTCCCAAGAAAGCTGAGTTATAGTTAGGGCCATGAAAGACTCAACTGAAATGAAGCAAGCTCCCCGGGACACAGGATATGTGAGTTTTAGTTGCTCTGATGGAGATGTAGCTCGGAGTTTTGTTTGGTATAGGCAAAAATATAAGAAGCCAGGCATATCTAGAGCAGCCTAGTGTGGTAAGGGGGGAAGAGCCTGGCCTGGGCAGAGAACCATCCAATTTTTTGTGTTTACCTAACCCTTCTTTGCTCGTTCTATCCTCCAAATCTAGCAGTTTTAATCCACAAAAATCTATGAAAGACCAGGATTCACCTTCCCCCCTTTTATCCGTGGATAAGATATCTGGGAGGAAAAAAAAAAGTAGGCCAGGAGAAGATTATGAGCTGAGAGTCTATAAAGAGGAAGGAAATTGGCAGTGAGAGAATGTGAGTTAGGGGGTGAAGAAGGAAGAACGCGTCTCAGCTGAAGGTAAAGTAAGAGGAAGACAAGGTCTGCGTGTGGGTCCAAGCTTAGAGCCTAGTTTAATGGAGTCCTGATTGATCTTTAGACTCTGTTTATACTGATATACAGAAGTTTGCCTCAAGAGCTTATAGAATTACTTAGAAACCAGATTTAAAGCAGACCATGGAACGGGTAATATTTATTTTCAAACTTATTAGAAATCAACCTTTACTATATTTTGAAGAAGAGTTTGATAATAAAGAAGTTCCTTATGAAAACTTGAAGAGTATCTTGATAACGAACAGGGTGCAAATATCTGTAGTTACTCTAGACCCATATTTTTCTAATTGGAGGCTTAAGACCCCTACGTCAGAATCATCTGGGGGTTCTTAAGAAAATACTTAATCCTGGCTCTTCCTTCAGCTGTAGGGAATCAGAATCTCCAAAGATAAAACCAATAAATTAGCATTTTAAATGAATCTTGCAGAACATTCTCATGCACAGGGAAGTTTGAGAAGTATTGCCCTGGGTTACATATTCTGCATAAAGTAAATAGATACTTCAGTCTTATCATTTCCCTAATAAAAAGGACTTGTGGCAAATAACTGGTTGAATTTTTTTCAAAAGTAACACATTCTGGCTATGTAGGATGGCTCATACCCATAATCTCAGGGTTGTTGGAGGCTGAGGGAGAAAGATTGCTTGAGGCCAGGAGTTCAAAACCAGCCTGAGCAACACAGCAAAACACCAGGCTCTAAAAAACATTTAAAAATTAGAGGGGTATGGTAGCACATGTCTATAGTCCCAGGGATTCAGAAGGCTGAGGGTGGAGGATTGTCTGCATCCAAGAATTCTAGGCTGCAGCAAGCTATGATTGTGTCACTGTGCTCTAGCCTGGGCCACAGACTGAGATTTTGTATCTTTAAAAAAAAAAAATGTGATACATTCTCATTTAAGGAAAAAACCAAATTCATAAACTGAAAATAATGAGAATGGGGGGCGTCTGTGGCTCATAGGAGTAGGATGCTGGCCCCATATGCCAGAGCTGGGTTCAACCCCAGCCCCGGCCAAAAACTATAAAAGAAAAGATAATGAGAATATCCACCTGAAGAAATCCCCAGCTGAAAATTCAGTGATACTTCAAAATTCAATTTTTAATCATTCTCTCTAAAAAGTCAATAAGTTATAAAGTGAGATAGCATTTTCTATGTATTTTAATAGTACACAAATTTTTCCTGGCTGTCTCGTCAACATTGCATATATAATACTACATGTGTTATGTCATATTATGTATATATGAGATTCTAAAGTTTCACAGATTTTAGGATGGACCTTTAAATATGTATTCATTGTGCTTATTATCAGAAATTAAAGAATTCTTTGTGTGACCTAGAATAGGAACTAACTCAACATGAATAACTTTTAATAGAAATCCAGAGTGGGGAGGCGCCTGTGCCTCAAGGAGTAGGGTGCTGGCCCCATGTGCCAGAGGTGGCGGGTTCAAACCCAGCCCCAGACAAAAACTGCAAAAAAAAAAAAGCAGAAATCCAGAGTGATATCCAAAAATTTAGAAGCTTTATTTGGAAGCTGGGCATTTACAGGCTGGCATTGCTTGCTATTTCTAAGGTGGTTTTCAGGTTCATGCTGAAAGACCTTAAAATTTTAGCATATGGTATTATCTATCACTACCCTGGCCATCTTCACGTCCTTCTTTTGCAACTAGTTATTTCTGGGTTTTGTTTGTTTTGTTTTTTGAGACCCAGTTTCACTCTCTCACCTTGGGTCGAGTGCCCTGGAGTCATCAAAGCTCACAGCAACCTCAAACTCCTTTCCTCCAGCAATCCTCCTGCTTCAGCCTCCCGAGTAGCTGGAACTATAGGCCCCCACTACACCTGGCTAGTTTTTCTATTTTTAATAGAGACAGGATCTCACTATTGCTCAGGCTGGTCTCAAACATCTGAGCTCAAGGGATCCACCCTTCTTGGCCTCTCAGAGTGCTGAGATTACAGGTGTGAGCCATGTTGCCAGGCCAACTACTGGTTTCTGAGGAATGTGACTTTTAACAAAGCAGTATTATTATACTTCAGGATGTGATCCTGTTTTCTTTTATAATGCACACTTAATGTCCTTATTATGACTAGTGGGAAAACACTCAAACTAGTGTTTGTTTTCAAGTGGTTATCTTGACTACAGCAATTTTCTCCACCATACCTGGTTTTCTTTCTTTTCTCCCTCTCCTGACTCACCTTTCAGAAAATGCCTATCGTAAAATAAATAAATAAAATAAAAAACAGAAAATGCCTACTGTATAACACGTAATCCTCATAACAACTTCAAAAGTAGTTATTATTTTTCCCATTTTAAAGGTCAGTAAGTTGAAAAGTACATTGTTCAATGTTAGTAGAAAAGCCAGTGGTACTAGAGCCAAGGATACGTGTCATTTTTAAGTGTTTGTGGAGCCTCCAAAAAACAAAAACCACAATTTCTAGGAGAAAGAGAACCCGTTATGATCATAAGTTGGTTACACACATATAAAATCACACAAAGAAATACAAACTAGAGTTCAATGAGAGATTGATGCCTCTTAAGAACACGCCCCCTGATGAGAATTCCATAGAGAAAACGCTTTTTAAAATACTTGAGTCTGCTTTTGAGAAAAGTTATTTTATAATTTGCAAAAACATGAACTTGACAAAACTTTAAGTCCTGTTCCACACCATAATTATTCATCTTTATGTGTTGAACAAGTTTATAATAAAATTGCTTCTAAAATAATATATTTTATGATTACTTTATTTATCTAAATAAAATTACTTTAACACTTAGCATATATGTGTGTGTGTGTGTGTGTGTGTATATATTTTTTTTTTCAGACAAAGTTTCACTGTCGCACTCTTAGCTCACAGCAACCTCAAACTGTTGGGCTCAAGCAATTCTCCTGCCTCAGCCTCCTGAGTAGTTCACAATGCTGGCTACTTTTTGCTCAGGCTGGTCTCAAACTCCTGAGCTCTAGCAGTCTACCACCTCTGCCTCCCAGAGTACTAGGATTACAGGTGTGAGCCACCTTGCCCAGACTTACCATATATTTTTAAATGATTGTGTAAGACTAGATTTACACAAGATTTCAGCTCAGGAATGATGGTTTTCTCTTCAATGATTAATCCATGCAGGATAAAGTAAAGTATCTGTTTTAAAGAGTGGGTGTAGTTTGGAGATGATAAACACTTGTCACCCTATTAAAATTCTCCAGGAAGGGTGTAGCTTGTCCAGTGGCCTTTGGCTTGTAGAAGTTGGTGATCCTCTTTAAAGGACCAGGAAAGTTAAACAGGGTGAATTGTAAGCTTGATGCTACTTGAAATTACAAATCATTGAAAAGCTGTCGGTGAGGACACCTTAGGGAGTGAATGAGAACAATAATAGTTTACGAGTGGTTGCAAAACAATAATGAACCTGTCCAATCAATTGTTCTGAATAGCAATAGATCGCAGTGGAAGGAAAAATACACATCCTTATTGACCCCTTGTACATTCTGTTACATTTCATTCTTGCGACTTTTGAATGGTTTCCTCTTACATTTAATCAGCAGTGACAGATTAACCCTAAAATGCTTACCCATAGCTTTCCATAAAGGTGGCGTTTAATATGAATAACAGAAAGCAAAGCAGAAAATAAACCCATTATCTTTGGCTCTTTTTGTTTATTTATTTATTTATTTATTTTATTTATTTTATTTTTTTGAGACAGAGCCTCAAGCTGTCACCCTGGATAGAGTGCTGTGGCATCACAGCTCACAGCAACCTCCAACTCCTGGGCTCAAGCGAGTCTCTTGCCTCCAGCTCCCAAGTAGCTGGGTCTACAGGCGCCCAGCACAATGCCCGGCCATTTTTTGGTTGCAGCCGTCGTTGTTTGGTGGGCCCGGGCTGGATTCGAACCCGCCAGCTCAGGTGTATGTGGCTGGCGCCTTAGCCCGTTGAGCCACAGGCTCTGAGCCTTTGGCTCTTTTTGGATATGATGTGTTAATGATAAAAAATGCTAATATCAAACTTAAACTAACACGAAATAAATCTTAATGCTAATCATGAGTGAATTTTTTAGAAAAAGGACTTAGTATCAAAGAATAGATCCATATTAGATTTTAAATAGGAAGAGAAAGGAACTATGAGCTGATCTTACTTTATTCATTTAGGTTTATCTTCCTAACAGATGCATATTAGTGTGGTCAAATAAATTTTGCCGTGGTCTACAATGACTGATAAAACTATTCAATGATTGATTGTACTGGGCACATTAATTTCACCTGTATGAGCATGCCATTTGTTCAGGGTTACATTGTAGGAAGCAATCTTTCTGTCTGCTTTTCACTGCCCTCACCCCCCTCCACATTTAGACTTTAACATAGTATTTGTATTAACATAGTTCATGATATATAGAGCTATAGAAATAGTTAGGTTAGACTCATTTATGCCAAAGACTTGGCCCAAACATCACAGATCACCATCCTCATCAACAAACGGAACTGTTTGTCAAATGACAATTTCATTTTTATCCTGGCGTTAAATCTGCCACACGAGAAGTAATAGTTGTCCCTATCTGCTTGTTATGAGACAGTGGCAGAATCAAATGAGACAGCATTCTTACACTTCACAGGGCTACAGTTCACTATCAGTGTCTTTCATTTATCTAACCAGTTATTGTTCTTCTCGTCAATGTAAAATATTTTAGTCATAGGCTTAATGTCATGATTTGTGTGCAGTGATGCTACAACCTATCAGCTTTGTCTTGATTGTAAACATTTCTTTAATACTAACTGTACAGATCTAAAGACGGAGGTCAAGCAGACAGGATCGATAAGCTGTTTGAGCTATCAGTGGTCATTCAACAACTATTTCTTCTAATTGGAGACAAAAAGGCACAAGCGCCGAGTTTAATGTCTCTGACTAGAGAAGTAAGCAGGCATCTCAAAACGTGGCTTCCACGGAGCTCCCTCTGAGGTCTTCTTTGCTGATACTGTTACTTAAACACGTCGGACAACATTTGGGTGACTTGACAATGTACGATTAAGTATTAATTAGCTACAAAAAGAAATACAATTTGTACATGGATTGATCCATTTAATCTGACTTTTGTTGATCTTCTAGGAATTTTCTTTCTTGATATCAAATTTTCTACTACCAATGGAATGTTTTCATGTTTTGCTAGAAAAAATGCTTTGAAGTATATAGTATTTTCACTGAGTGAAACCTCTATTTAGAAATACCATCATTTCTTAAATTTGATAACTAAATTGTCTCTAAATAAAAATTCTAGATTTTAATAAAGATTCTAGAATTGTATATTATTTTTGTAGTTATGATTTCTGAGACCACTCTCTTTCTAAAGTATATTTAAGAAAAAAACTATATTTTGCCTAGATTTAAATTAAATAGTAAAATCTACGGTGGTGAACTATTCTGATTGTTTTGATTTATTTGCAATTTTTGATTTTTCTTCATTTAGGAAGCAAGAATTTTGGAGAGTCAATTTTAATTAATGTTTAACAATAAAGACTTGTGATACTCTCAAAATACTTATTTCTATACTTTCCTTTTCTTCATATTATACACTAAAGAATATAAATAGATTTCTGTGTCTGTAGCACATATTTTAGGCTAAACATACTTAAGTGCTAATTCAATTAATTTCTACATAACACAATTTAATTGCTGCTTACTGATGTTTTTGAAAATTTGCATTAGCAATATTTTACTCACATGATATTTTTGATGTGAATTTAAAATGACTTAATAGCTGTATACTCTATACAACACTAGTTATCTGCCTCCTGGGAATATAACCCTTTTCCCACCTTTTCCACTAGCTTTGTTGCCAGAGATCTTTCTGGGTGGCCTCAAATTAAGGCAATTTCTTCCCTTCTGACCTGCTGTAATTTTTTTGTAATGTGAAAAATTGTGATGACAGAATTAATTTGAGTATGAAAATTTGAGAAAAAGGTCTATTACATTTTACTCAAATTAATTGTCAACTTTGTGAAACTGGATATGAAGAGCAAGCCAACTTGTGTAATGTCAAACCAAAGGGGATTTCTTGAGTTGGTTTCTTAAGTTTTTCAAGGGTTTAATACAGCCGCCCCCTCCCCACCCAGGGATGGAATGAAAAGTAGCAATTATCACTTGACGGTAAATTCAGAAGAAAACATTCAATTCCAGGTAGATATTTTAAATAAGAATCTCCAAAATTCTCCAGTTTACTAAAGTGGTTCTTAAAGTAATGATACCACAGGGTAAGGTCTCGTTTTGGGGACCTGAGAAAAGGACAATAATTTATTAAAGAGTAGTTCACCTTAGAGAAAACTCGAATAGGGGAAAACTTAACAGTAAAAGGGATAGTTAAAATTGTTGGAAAGGAACAAGGACAGCCAGTCCCCAGTTGTGAATGCGATAGGTTCTATAGATTGTTTTTTTCTTTATTTTATGAGACAGTCTCATTATGTTGCCCTCTGTAGAGTGCTGTTGCATCACAGCTCACAGCAACCTCAAACTCTTGGGCTTAAGCAATTCTCTTGCCTCAACCTCCTAAGTAGCTGGGAGTAGGGGTGCCCACCACAACACCCAGCTATTTTTTGGTTGTCCTTGTCATTGTTGTTTGGTAGGCCTGGGCCAGGTTTGAACCCACCAGCTCTAATGCAGGCCAGCACCCTAGCTGCTGAGCTCCAAGCGCCAAGCCTGTAGGTTTTTTTTTTTTTTAGTGTTGACCAGATGCATAGCCATTTTTTTCTTTCTTTCTTTTTTTTTTTTTTTGTTTTTGAGACAGAGTCTCAAGCTGTTACCCTGGGTAGGGTGCTGTGGTGTCACAGCTCACAGCAACCTCAAATTCTTGGGCTTAAGCCATTCTCTTGCCTCAGCCTCCCAAGTAGCTGGGACTACAGGTGCCCACCACAATGCCTAGCTATTTTTTTTTTTTGGTTGCAGTTGTCATTGTTGTTTAGCTGGCCGAGGCTGTAGCCAGTGTGCTACAGGTGCTGAGTCTGTAAGTTTGTTTTTAAGTTGAATGTGTATGTGAGTTGGAACAGGTACATTTACCCATTACCTGTAATAACCACTGTTTGTAAGTGCAAGTCACACATCAGTTGAATGTTTGTAACTCGGGGACTGCCTATACACCAAAACTCAAATTTTATTAATAGCTCCTATGCTAACAGCATAACTACAGATGATATTTAAAATTGCCTCCATAGAAAAAGGTAACACCCGTTGTAATAGGGAAATGAATTATCATATAAAGTAGGGTTTGTGCACTTTTTAACCACAAATTTTATTCAATAGCTCTTCTGACTAAAATGAAAAAATAACTAAAATATCATGAATAATACTATTTGGTAATGTGGATCAATGACCTATACTTAACATGACTACAACGCTAAACGCACCTGTAATTCTTCATACTATTATATATGGTACTGGTTCCATAGTCACTATTATATATAAACTAGCTTGTGGCTTAAAGTTGCTTAAACTTTCCTAAGAGAATTTTTTTCACCTAAAGCCAAAGTTCATTTATAACTCATATTTTACTTATTATTATATATCTTAATTTATATCCAATTCCCTTATTATCCAAATTTGGCACAGCAAAATATACTTTAGCAAAAGAAAACGGACAAAGAAAAACAAGAATATTGTGATTTTTTTCCATCCCAAGCTACTAGCACTTTTCTGATTATCCTATGTAGACTATATAACATTACTTAATTTCAAAACCATTGTTCCTTCTTAACTCTGTGTTTTAAAAGAGTAGGAATTCCAGGAAACTTTGCTCTGCTTCAAGAGAACAGAGCTCCCTTTAAAAATGCAGCGAATAGTTTCAGCATGATCTTTTCCTTTATGTTTTATTTAAAATGTTAATGGAGTAAATCCACAATTCACATAATTTATTTTGAAATACTTTTGTTCAGAATAATGCATTGTAAGAACAGTGATATACAGACAAGTTCCCTTAAAGAACACGCATCAATTCAGTTGCCTTTTGAAGCATATTGCAAATGCCCTCTAACAGGGCACAGCAACATTACATAAATCATCTTATATGAAAAATTAACATGACATCAAATATTTATAAATATTAATGTGTATGTTAATATAACCAAAGCTGTAACAAACAATCATAACCTTGCCAAGTTTCCTAGGACAGGCGCTGCTGGTAATGATATCCATTATCTCTGGAGGAACGTACAATTATGAAAGTTATACACAGGATGCTATGTTCTTAGCTGCTTTTAAATTTATCCATTAAATGTCTACCTTACATATCATATTAACCCGTTACACACATATTCTTTAGAAACGTAAAGGTAACTCACATGGATAAATATTTCAAAAGTTATTTTGATTTAGTCACTTGTATGGAAAGTCCCTGATTTTAACACAACTTTATGCATAATTGGAGGATATGATCTCCTACAAAGAAATTCACTTGAGATTGATCTCATTGACGTGTTAAATACCACATACGCATTTGTATGTATTTATGCTACCCAAGTTTAAGAAAGCCACACTTGGCACAGGTAAACTGGTGAACTGTGGCTATGAAATGTTGAGAAACCATGCTATCTCCACTCTTCCAGGAAAATTCCCTGTAAAAAGTGTCTGTGTTGAGAATGGGTTGGTAGGGTCCAGTCCATAGGTAGTTTTGTGTTTGTCTGTCTGTCTGTTTTTGAGACAGTCTCATGCTGTCACCCTGGGATTGAGTGCCTTGGTGTTATCAGACCTCACAGTAACCTCAAACCCCTGGGTTTAAGTGATCCTCAGCCTCAGCCTTCTGAGTACCTGGGACTACAGGCTCCGGCCACAATGCCCAGCTAGTTTTTCTATTTTTGGTAGAGATGAGGTTCCACTCTTGCTCAGGCTGGTCTCCAACTCAAGGGATCCACCCGCCTCGGCCTCCCAGAGTGCTGGGATTACAGGTGTGAACCACCAGGATGGGCCCAAAGATAGTTTTTGATCAGATCCTAGGCATGGTCAGCCAGATGAAGTTTTGCTTGAGGTGCTTTGTTTAAATGTGCGTCTTTTGGCAGGTATGTGATTTGGATAGGAAAAGAGGGCTGTCACGTCACACAGGCACGTGGTGCACACTCAGGCAAGTGGGACCCAGGATCCAAAATAAGTTTTCATGGGCAAAGCAGGAAGAAAAACGTTAGAGGATGAATATTCTTTCTATTTGTGTGTGACCTTTATAGAGATATAATAGATAAATCCTTTGCATTGAAGATGTTTTGCTTCACCAAAAGAGAGCTCAGTAAGAAGCATCCTAAATCCATCTGCTTAAATCTAATCTCAAGGCAAAGTAGTTAGGTTTTCATTTACAAAGCTGCTTCTTTTCTTTTCTTTCTTTTTATTTTTTCACACAGTTTCACTCTGTTGCCCTGGGTAGAGAGCCGTGGCATCATCATAGCTGATAGCAACCTGAAACTCCTGGGCTCAAGCGATCCTCCTGCCTCAGCCTCCTGAGTAGCTGGGACTACAGGCACCCAGCACCATGCCTGGCTAGTTTTATAGTAACATTGGGTCTCGCTCTTGCTCAGGCTGGTCTTAAACTCTTGAGTTACAACAATCCAACCTCCTGAGCCTCCCAGGGTGCTGGATTACAGGTACAGGTGTGAGCCACCATGTCTGGCCAAAAAACCTCCTGATTTCTATTTTCATTCTGGCCCCTCAGTGTAGAAATCAGTTCTGGTGAGAATGTACCTTATGTCACTTATGAGTAACAGTGGCTTTAGCCCTGGGTGTGTTGAAGAATCATGACCTTGTTTTCACATGAAAGTTTCCTGTACATCTCTGGGATCTAGGATTGACTTTGGGGCATTTTGACTCTGGGTAATAATGCTGATTCAACCTACTTTACCATCTGAAAAACTAAGTATGGAATGAGTACTGTCACAAGTGGTCACAAAAATGCCACTTAAAATATCTTCCAATTAGAGGTTTACATTATTGGAAATCTTTAAAATTAAAATGGACTTTAAATGTAATGCTAGGGCCAGGCGCGGTGGCTCACTCCTGTAATCCAGCACCCTGGGAGGCCGAGGAGGTTGGATTGTTGGAGCTCAAGTGTTTAAGACCAGCCTGAGAAGAGCGAGACTCTGTGTCTACTAAAAACAGAAAAACTAGCCAGGTGTGGTGCTGGGTGCCTGGGGTCCCAGCTACTCAGGAGGCTGAGGCAGGAAGACCACTTGAGCCCAGGAGTTTCAGGTTGCTATGAGCTATGACGCCATGGCACTCTCCCAAAGGCGACAAAGTGAGACAGAATCAAAAAAAAAAAAAAAAAATTCTGAATGGAATGCAAAGAAAAAGGGTGAATTTTTAGCTGTATATTACATTAACATTTGTTAATTTCAATATGCATTTTAGACATAAGCTTTCAAATCTCTCAAAATGTGTTATCATATTTTGCTTTCAGCAATTTTATCCTCTCACCTATATTATCATTTCTTTTTGTCCCCAACTCGATCATTCCCATCATCTTAAACATGTATTAATAGGTTTTTTTTGTTTTAAAAGAAAAAGAAGACATTTCTTGATTTCCCCCTTCATGTGCTGCCTCTTTTTGTTTTGTTTAATTTTACTTTATCTATTTTATTTGTTCTCTTTAGGAAAACTCCTTGAAAGTGTTGTTGCTGGCTGGGCGTGGTGGCTCACAACTGTAATCCCAGCTCTCTGGGAGGCCGAGGCTGGTGGATTGCTTGAACTCATGAGTTCAAGATCAGCCTGAGCAAAAGCAAGGCCCCATCTATACTAAAAAATAGAAAAAAAACTGAGGGAAGAAAATCGCTTGAGCCCAAGCGTTGGAGGTTGCTGTGAGTTATGATGATGCCACGGCACTCTACCCAGGGTGACAGAGTGAGACTCTGTCTCCAAAAAAAAGAAAGTGTTGCTGCTTATGCTTGTTGTCTCCAAATGTTCTTTCTTCTTCCTTCTCTCTTAAATCCAATGAAGCTTTTATCATCATCATTTTACAAAAACCAAGAATTCTTGCCAAAGTGGCCAAAGGTCTCCATGCTGCAAAATCCAAGGTCAATTTCCCATGATCATTTTACAGTAGTCCCCCTTATCCATGGAGTGTACATTTCAAGACCCTCGGTGGATGCCTAAAATTGCCAATATTCCAAATCCTATACATACGATGTTAAATGAAGTACTTAAGGCGCCTCTTTGGCAGATATGAATTACCAGCCTCACTACGCATGAGCTTTGGGAGCCATTATTAAGTAAAATAAGAGTTTCTTGAACAAAAGCACTGGGGTACCACAGCAGTCAGTCTGATAACCTAGGGGACTAACAGGTGGGCAGCATGCACGGGGAGGAGCTGCTGGACAGAGGGGAGATTCTGCCATATTTCCTGTCTTGGTCAACGGCAGCTCCCATGCGTTCAGCTACTGTGGCCAAAACCCATGGGGGTCCTATGTGAACCTCCTCATTCTCTCATTCCTCTCCTCTATGTCTGTGTAGAAAATCTGAAAGAACTGATAAAAACAAAAACAAAAACAAAACCTCTCCTGGAATTAAGTCATTATAACAAGGTTCCAGGAAACAAGGTTAATATATACAACTTGATTGCTTTTCTATCTATTAGCAGTTAACAAGTAGAATTTGAAATTAAAAACACATTATTATTTACATTAGCACCCAAAATATGAAGTTCTTCAGTTTAAGGCTAACAAAATACGTATAAGAACTATATAGAAAAATCTAAAACACTGATGAAAGATTTTAAAGAAGAGTTAAATAAATGGAGAGACATTCAATGTTTATGGATAGGTAGACTCAATACTTTTAAATTGTCAATTCTTCTCAACTTAATCCGTTGATAAAGTGCAACCCCACTAAAATCCCAGCAAGTTGTTTTGTAAATACCACTAATTGATCCTAAAGTTTATATGGAAAGACAAAAGATCCAACATAGGCGATTCATATCAAAAGAGAAGAACAAAGTCAGAAGACTGACATTCTCGAACTTCAAAACTTACCACAAAGCCACAGTGATCAGGAGAGTGTGATGTTAGTGAAAGAAAAGACAAATAGATCAATGGAACAGAAGAGAGAGCCCCAAAATTGACCTATAATTGTAGAGAGCAGATCTTCACAAAAGGCGAGGGTCAACACAATGGAACAAAGATGGTCTTTTCAGCAATGATGGATCAACTGGATGTCCACATGCAAGAAAATGAATCTGAATGCATACTTCAAGCCCATCACAAAAATGAACTCAAAATGGGTCAGAGACTTAAATGAAAAATGTAAAACTATAAACTAGAAGATGATACAGAAAAAACCCTAGATGGTCTTCAGTTTGGCAATGACTTTTTAGTTGTACCACCAAAGGCATGATTCATGCCTGTTTCAAGAAATATGATTAAGAAACAATTGATAAGCTAGAATTCATTAGAATGAGAAACTTCTGCTCTGCAAAACACAATGTCAAAAGAATGAGAAGACAATCCACAGACTGGGAGAAGACACTTGCAAAAGACACGTCTGATAAAAGACTATGATCTACAATATACAAAGAACACTTAAAACTCAACAATAAAATGAGCAACCCAATTAATAAATGGGTCAAAGATCTTAGATACTTGACCAGAGAAGATATACATATGACAAGTAAGCATATGAAAAGATATTCAACACCATATATTAATAGCAAATTACAGATTAACAGAACAACACGTCTGCTGGGATGGTCAGAACCCACGACACAGACTGTACCAAACACCGGGGCATAGGCAGAGCAACAGGAGCTCTGATTTATCACTGATGGGAACACAAAATGGTGCAGCCACTTTGTAAAACAGTTTGTCAGTTTCTTACAAAACCAAACACAGGCTTACCATATAATTACTCACACCTGTAATCCCAACACACTGTAGCAGTCACACTCCTGGGTACTTACCCACATGAAATGAAAAGTATGTTCACACAAAAACCGGCTCAGAGATGTTTATAGCAGCTTTATTCATAACTGCCTAAATGTGGAAACAAGCGAGATGTCCTTTAGCAGAGAAGAGGCTAATTAAATGTGGTACATCCAGACCATGGAATATTATTCAGTGCTAAAAAGCAATGAGCTGTCAAGCCATGAAAAGACATGGAAGAGATTTAAATGTATATTACTCAATCTCAAAAGGCTACATATTGTGTGATTCCAAATGGGTGGCATTCTGGAAAAGGCAAAACTATGGAGACATTGAAAAAATTACAGGTTTCCAGGGGTTGGGGGAGGAAGGGATGAACAGTGGACCACGGAAGATTTTTAGGGTAGTGAGCGTCTTTTGCACAACACTGTAGTGGTGGGCAGCACAGGGCAGTCTGACCTTATCTGTTCTTCCAAACCCACAGACGGCATAATGCCGGGAGAGAATTTAAGAGAACTTTCTGTACTTGCTGTTTGATTTTACTGTGAACCTATAACCTCTCTAAAATATAAAATCATTTATTTTTTTTTGTTTTTAAAATAAAAGTATTTTTTAAAAATGTAAGGGGTAACCTTGGGCATTATCTTTTACTTTTCCAGCCTCAGTCTTCTCAGGGATAAAATGAGAGTTACTAGATCAGATCAATTTGTTTTAATCCAAATGATAGTATGTATCATATGGACCAAAGAAGTAAGAGGAAGAAAAAGGAACCAAGCTAAAACCATCGTTCCCAAGGGGTGAGGGGGAATGGGAGAAAATAGAAAGTTCCCTTGCTAGCCGGAAAATTTGTACATGGAAAACACTGATCTAGCTATCTTTAGAAATTCTGTTGAGTTCCTAAGAAGACTCCTGATGGGCTTTGAAAACTCAACAGAATTTCAAAGGCAGTTGATTAGAATTCTGGAAATTAATGGCCTGGCAATCTGATCTGAGGTCAAGGAAAAAAAAAAAAACAAAAAAAGAAAGGAGGAAGAGGAGAACAAAGAGGATGAAGGACGATTATTATTCAGAGTGGGTTAGTCTGTGTCCAAAAATTCTCAGGCTGAATTCTGTACATTTCATTCACAGGAGCTTCCCAAATTCTTTCTCAGCAACTGCTTTTACTTTAGACATAATTCTAATGAACTAATTATATGATTTTACAATGTGTAGTGGTTTACATACACAAAACTAAAGTCAATCTATCAAAAAGAAGCCTCGAAGGCTGGGTACAGTGGCTCACACCTGTAATCCCAGCACTCTGGGAGGCCCAGGCGGGAGGATCTCTTGAGCTCAGGAGTTGGAGACCAGCCTGAGCAAGAGCAAGACCCAGTCTCTACTAAAAATAGAAAACTAACCTGGCATGTCGGCGGGTGTCTGTAGTCCGAGCTACTCAGGAGGCTGAGGGAGGAGGATCTCTTGAGTCCAAGAGTTTGTGGCCGCTATTGAGCAACCGTACTCTACCCAGGGCAACAAAGTGAGACTCTGTCTCAGGAAAAAAAAGAAGAAGAAGAAGAAGCTGCAGCATTGAAAAGAGGAAAGCTGACCCCCAAAATATTAAAAGTGGGCAGAATTACTCAAAAAAGCTCAGTTATCTGACTTTAGTTAACAGAAGGGCAAATATCTGGACATTATTATCTTGCAAGGAGTTGGTTGTGTAATATTTGTAATCGCAGCCTACATTGTTAGGAAAAGATTAAATTGTGTATATATCTCAGCATATTCTGAGTGAAAAATTTGGAAACAGTTCGTTTAGCTCCAGTCCCCTCAAAATGGTTAAAAGTAATAACAGTGAAACACTCACTGATGTTTTCAGAGTACAAAAATTTTACTTCCATTCCTTCTCTCTCCCCCTCTCTGTGTCTCTCCTTCTCCCACCCACCTCCCCCGGCCCCACACATTTGATTTCATTTATAATTTTATTTGGTAGTTGACTTGTTTCAAACAAACAAACTTTGCTAGCCTGGTGGGCTTTTATTTTAAGAAAATACAGAGGTAATAAGATTTTAGGACTTGAATATAATCTAACATTTTGATTTCATATATTAAAAACTGTATTGGTATATATCCATTATTCATTTAAGTCCAGTCAACTGTCAATCATCTCTGGTAATAGAGAGAAGGATAGAAAGAACAGGTGAAATCTATTCCTACTCCCCAAACACAACTTTCAATCTCCTGTCTGTGAGTTCTTTACAAGCTAGCAGAACCTCCCTTCCTCTTCCTTGTAGCTCATTTCAATTGTGGAATGACCTTTAAGAGAAACAACCCGAGAGAGGAAGAAGCAAGCACGTGGGTGATCTCAAATCTTCTCCTAAAATTAAGATAGCAAATGAAATCTTTAGCTCTAATAAAAGAAAACAGGCTGGGATGATTTTTTTCCAATATTGTCTCTGGAATTGTAAGTTCCTTCCAGAAAAAAAACTCAGCTGATTGCCCCTGATTAAACACCACCAACTATTTTGCAAACCATTTAATCATTTCAAAAACCAGCCTCTTATAAGTACAAAGTGTCTTAACCTTCAGAATAGCAGTTAGATTTTGAAAGGTGAATATCCTTTCAAAATTATCCTTTTTATCCATTTTAGCATCTGCAGAGGATGTGGACAAACAAGACTTTTTAAAATAACATTATTAAATACATCTTACAAGCATGTCCTATTTGCATTAGAGCAAGGGTCCTGGCTGTACCTTCACTAGCAATAGTATTGACCTTTTCTTCTAAATGTGAGCAGCATTTATCCAAGGAGGAATCAATATCAACCTGAAACTCCAAGGTCTTTATAGCTAATTCTAAAGAACATCACTCAGTGGAGATTCTGGGATGGCCATTAGAATATATGCAGAACCAAAAAGGTCATGTGAACAAATATGCTCAAATTTGTATATTGTTTTTATATTTATTTATCAAACACTGAGAAAAATAGGAAACAGAACTTGAAGACTGTTTTTTGTTTTCTCCAGAAAAGCCACATTAAATAAGGAGTGAAGGCCAGACGAGGTGGCTCACAACTGGAATCCCAGCACTCTGGGAGGCCCTGGCAGGAGGATCCCTTGAGCTCAGGAGTTTGAGACCAGCCTGAGCAAGGGTGAGACTCATCTCTACTGAAAATAGAAAAAGTGGTCGGGTGTGGTGGTGGCTGTCTGTAGTATTCGGAAGCCGAGAGAGGAGGATCGCTTGTGCCCAGGAATTTGAGGTTGCTGTGAGCTGTGAGGCCACGACACTCTACCCAGGGCAACAGAATAAGACTCTGTCTCAAAAGTTAAATAAATAAAGAGTAAAACAAATTCCTTTTCAACATATACAAAAGTACACTATAATTTAACACCTATTGTACTGAGGGATGTCAATATCCATTGATTACTTTTTCTGTGGTGATCCAGTGAAATCCTATAAACTGGTGCTAACTTTGAGGATACAAAGGGTCAGAATATTTTAAAGCACTATTAGAAAGCTGCTTTTTAAAATTCGTCTGTCAAGTGAATGTTGGGTATAAACTCATGTGACTCCTACAAGGTGTTGAGAGAGGAGAGGCCATCAGAGAAACTCACCCTAAGAGAGGGCAGGTAGCTCAGCTGTGGGGTGGGGAGCCAAAACTCCTCATGGCCAAGTCAATGAAAAGTCAAATATTTGGTAAAATGAGAAGATAATAGCAGTCTTTAGCAATGTAAGAATAGAAGAAAGAAAACAGGTAAGGCATTGTATACCATGGGTGGAATTTTCTTAGCTTTTTAGTAAGAACTTTCAGAACTGAGAAAATGTGTTATTTGTGGCCCAGGTTGGGGTCTTTATGCCCGGGGAGATAAACTGAATAAAATTAACTCTATTTACAACAGATCGTTAACTGATCCCTCCTCTATTAATCCATCTTCTTGAGTTTTGGCAAAGAAAACTTGGATCTCCTGGCTGAGACATACTCCTTTGAGATAAAGAAATAAATTCTGTACACTTGAAATGGAGACACTGCCTTAGAAGACAGTGGCAGAATCCCAAAGGACTTTCAGAAAATAAAGGACATAGGCCAGGCAAGGTGGCTTCCACCTATAATCCCAGCAGTTGGGAGGCCGATGAGGGTGGATCCCTTGAGCTCAGGAGTTCAAAACCAGCCTGAGCAAGAGGGAGATCCTATCTCTATTAAAAATAGATCCCATCCATACTAAAACTATCCTAGAGTGGTGGCAGGCCCCTGTAGTCTCAGCTGAGGCAGGAGTATTGCTTGAGCCCAGGAGTTTGAGGTTGTTGTAAGCTATAGAGCCATGGCATTCTACACAGGGTGACACTGACCGTGTCTCAAGAAAAAGAAAAAAAAGAAAAGAAAAGACATAACAAAAAGCACTTTTGTCATCTATCCCTAGACACAAACCTATATGGGATCAACATTCGTCTGCAGCCTACTGCCCTTCCATCATGCATGCATCTGTAAACACTTTTTCCCTGTTCTTGAACATGAGCATCCTTATTCAGTTGAGTGGACACCCTTTACGAAGGTGTTCTGCTTTTGGTTTTTAAGAATCCGGCTATTCTAGACAAAAGGCACCAGAGGAGTGCTTATGATTTGTCATGTCTGTGATCCACGAATCAAAAGGCCTCCATGAGTGAGACCATTATGGTTTATTGCTTCTGGGCGCCGAGCACTATAGACTATGTGAAGAGAAGCTGGTGCTAGTGCCCAAACAGTAAAGCTGTGCCTGAATGCAGATTTACCTGACACCCTAACTGGCTCAGAAAGGATGCTAATTGAAAAAAAAAAAAAAAAGAAACTTGTAAATACAAATGTAGAGTCCATTCATCCCAGAAGTTTTTAAGGGAATCGACACAATTTTCATAGGAAACAATGAGAAAAAAGTGGACCTAACCATTTACATTCTGTTACTGGTTGGCATGCTTTATGTTAGACTTTAAAGAATCAAGAAATGCCCACAAAAAATTACATGGAATCACTATGCTCACAGTATCACTTTCACTTCCTAGTTGGTTAACAGATCCTGATATTGTAGATTTTCACAAACTTATAGTCTAAAAGTTACGTACTCTGAATAAATTAAAACAGTCTTAGATGTGCTGTCCTCTAATTGTTCCCCCCAAATTAGCCTCATCTCCTCAGGAAAGCCTATGTCTAAATTATGCCAAATTGTGTGTCTATTTGATCTTTTTGCATCTGTGGAGAATTCTACTATTTTAGTTTGAAAGCACATCAGTCGTTACAAGGACATCACATATGGGAGGATTTTTTTTTATGATTACCGTCAATCTTCCTGTCAAAACTGAAAATTCCATTCCTTAATTCTGCAATAGACTTTCAAGATCCTAAAAGAGCCACTTGCATATTTGTGTTCTTGAGCAGAGAATATAAGACCTCAGAGATCATATTTTGGATTTTGTGAGTAGTTAGGATTTCTACTTTGAGTGCTGTCTTCATTTTCTCTTTTATCCTTTCTGCACAACAATTTTATTTAGCATTACCATATTATCTTTGGGATTATTTCCTTCAGTGATTCCACCTACCCCTCCCCATATTAGCCTTGAAAGGGAGAGGATATGTCTGATTCAGTTCATATTCCCAGGACTGGGCAAAATGCTTACATTAGTGTAAATGCTTAACACATTTTTGTAAATGAGTGAATCGCATTATCATGTGAATCAACTTGTTTGAATTCGTTATAAGACTCTTTTATTTCAGGCCAGACGTGGTGGCTCACGCCTATAATCCTAGCACTTTGGGAGGCTGAGGTGGGTGGATCCCTTGAGATCAGGAGTTTTAAGAACTATGTGGGAAAAAAAAAAAAAAAAAAAAAAAAAGAACTGTGTGGGCAACATAGATGTTATCTCTACAAAAAATAAACAAATCAGCCAGCCAAGATGGTGTTCACTTGTAGAACTAGCCAGGTACTTGGGAGGCTGAGACAGGAGAATTGCTTGAGCCCAGGAGTTTGAGGTTGCTGTGTGCCATTATAACACCACTGCATTCTACCCCAGGCAACAGAGCAAGACCCTGTCTCAAAAAAAAAAAAAAAAAAAAATCTTCCCCCAGATCTCTTATATTTCACAATTCTACTTTCACATAGAGGAAAGAATACTTCTGATTCAGTCTTCTTTGCTTCCATGAAACAAGGTGAAAATCTTGGATCTAAAATCCTCACTGGAGCCTTACCATTAAGACTTCATTATATAGTAGCAGATAAATAAGTTCTATAACTTCCAACAGAAATAGAGCCTGTGTGCAAGAGTGAAAGGTAGGGGTGGTGGGGTGTTGAGCAGGGGTCTGATGTGGGCTAGGCATTTGCTGATGTCACAGATTGAGCTTTGGAGGGGTTTTGTGTGTGTGTGTGTGTGTTTTTGACAGAGTCTCACTCCATCACCCTGGATAGAGTGCTGTGATGTCATACCTCGCAGCAACCTCAAACTCTTGGGCTCCAGTGATCCTGCTGCCTCAGTCTCCCATGTAGCTGGGACTACAGGTGCCCGCCACAGTGCCCAGCTAGTTTTTCTATTTTTAGCAGGGATAGGGGCTGGTCTTGCTCTTGCTCAAGCTGGTCTCGAACTCCTGAGTTTAGCAATCCACCTGCCCCAGCCTCCCAGAAGGGTGGGGTTACAGGCGTGAGCCATGGCCCCCCGCACAGACTGAGTTACAAGCCGGTGGGTCTGAGGGGAAATTCAAGCTTCTGTAGGGGTTAACAGAGGACATAAAAAGTGATGTCACTTGAGGTGCTTTTCTGATTGTGATAAAGTACAGAAAAATGTCAAAACAAATTCAAAGTGACATTAAGAACCTTGATTTATGCCCCTTGAAAATGCTAAGCATTTTATTGTATTGCACTTACCTATCTAAAAAATGGGTAAAGTAACAATTTAAATATCCTGAGGACTGTGAAACTATTTGGAAATAAGTCCTTTAGTTGTACAGTGGCTCTGACTGAACCTCTCTCTTAAAGTTAAGCATCATAAGGAAAAAATCTAAGCCTACTCAGTAAATCAAGAAACTTCCTATCAGATTTTCTGCAACTCACTCAGAAATGTGATTAACAGAAAAAAGGGAAAATCGTTGTAAGTGCCTGCCCTCCTTCAGAAGGCTGTGGCTTTGCTAGCTTCACGCACAGGTTTATCCTTCACTGAAACGATGAGCCCCAGTTCTCCAAACAGCAAGGCCACCTGCAGAGCCATCCTCCAGGTAGCCTTGAGCCACCTGCTTCTCCCCCTTTCTCCCTTCCCTGTAGAAAGTGCTGGGCAGGCAACTCCCTGAGGTAAAGGAGGAACCAGCCAGAACAGCTTGGGCTACAAACGCCTAGAAACGGCTCCAGCAGAGCTTTAGCTGGTGGTCACATTATCACAAGCCCCCGTGAGGGCTATATTCCAGGTCCCTCAGTTGCAGGGCGATTAGGAATTGTGCACGTGACACCCCACTGCCTGTGCCCTTCCTGAACTTTGGGGGACCAGCTTGCCAGGAATGCTAGGTTTCTGTTCCACTGTTTATCTGTCAGTAAGTAATAAATCTGCTTTATGTAACTTGTGTGAGTGTCTATGTCATTGAACTTGGGCAAGTAGTAACCGCTTCATACCACTGTAAAACAAGTTCCACTCAGCAGAATGTATTCTCCACAACCTCAAACTGGGCAGAGTGAACCACAGTTGGGGTGACTCACTACCCAAAATATGCCAGAGAATCCAAAGGAGAAATAATCCCAGCATCTTTTCTTGTTCCTTTTCCAGGTAATGTCAGGCCTTGGAAAATAACCTGATGTGTACAAGAAGAGTCTAAAGTGATAACCTAGGATGATGGATTAGGAAGACTGCAGTGGAGAGTTATTCCTCAGGTCTGCAGCTTTTCACAGAAAAAGTGACAGTCACTTTCCAGGCCCCAGGAGAGAAGTGATCTACCGATGTGCTGGGGGAAGTCACCAAGAAAGAGGAGGAGAGGCAGTGCCCCATTCAAGGGGATCCTGTTGAATAATAGGCACCTAGCCTCACTTGGATTTTGTGTTTCTGCTGGGACACCCTGGTTCAAACATCCCAGTGGGATGCTGGCTGTAGCTTACACAGTGTTTGGGAGCTTACCGTGCCTTTCTTTTCCCAATTCCACCTTCAGCGCTATCACATTGGCAGGTGAAAATTGGTCATGGTGGAGGTTTTTACGCCACAGAAGTGGGCAAGCTGTACCAATCAGGCCCCTACCATATTGATAGTTAAAAATTTAGGCTCCTACTGGAGCTCAGTGGTTAGGGCGCCGGCCACATACACCCAGGCTGGTGGGTTGGAACCCGGCCCAGCCCATATAAAAAACAATGACAACTACAACAACAAAAAAAAATAGCTAGGTGTTGTGGTGGGCGCCTGTAGTCCCAGATACTTGGGAGGCTGAGGCAAGAGAATTGTTTAAGCCCAGGAGTTTGAGGTTGCTGTGAGCTGTGATGCCCCAGCACTCTACTGAGGGTAAGATAGTGAGACTTTGTCTCAAAAAAACAAAAAATAAAAAGTGAACAAACAAAAAACCCCGATATTTACCTGTACTCACTGGTATAAACCCAGAATAGTGCCAAAAGGAGGCACTGACAGTTTCTCATCCGTTTATTAGCATAGAATAAGAGCTGTGATTGACATCAAAAATCTCCAGAAGAATGCAGAATACAGTATCTGCAAACACAAAGAACACCTGATAAATAAAGGACATTTGCATGTCAGCGTTAATCTATGAAAGGGGGTGTTCATCTTAATTTTAAGTGACGTTACAGAAAGGTTGAAAGGGGCCATTTGGAGATCAAGTATCGTTTGTCACTCAGTGTTCAGATAACCATTATTATAATGGTACAAACCATAATGGTTTCAAAACAGCCTTAACAGTCAAGCTTTGATGTCAGAAGGGGGAGAGTTTCTGAAATTGCATAAAGGGTATTCCTTTCCTTTGGCTTTGCTGTCAGCAGAAAAAAGGGACTGCTGTAGGCAATGCGGTGAGTGACGGGTCTGGACTGCAGGCCTTCGTGGAGATAAGATACAGGTGAGCCATGAGTTGCATGTTGGCTAGTATTTCATTCTACTTTATCCCTCACTGTAGTCTAAAAATTTGAACTGAGAAATTTCATTATGAGGGGCCATTGATTGAACTCAAAGCTAATGCTGTCAAATGAATGTAAAATTCTTTTTTTCTAAACTAAATTATTAAGATCTTACAGGTGAAATGAAAGAACAATTGATTTCCGCCTTTGCTTCTACCAGATTTTAGTATTTAAAATATTAATTCAGTGCCTTGGGCCATATTAAACGTGTGTCTTAATTTGGTTTACATTTTAATTCTCTAGAATGAACTCACCAGGCATATTTATGTGTCCAGAGACTTTTTAGATGGGGAGCCTACTTCTTCAACCATTAATAGATGTATTTATAGAAATTTTGTAAATACCATTGGAGTGTAATTTTCACAAACTTTTTTTTTTTTTGAAGTGGATCAACTTTGAGATTTGCAGAGAAGACATTGATTTTGGAAATTTCTTATTTTTAACTGAAAGAATAAAATAGTCATTTTTTTTCATAAAGCTAATTCTCTAATACTGTCTCCTTACATTTCCACTCATGTTTTGGTTTTGTGATGTCAAAGGAAAAGTGGTTTAAGAGGATAGGGAGCATTTATCGAGCACTTACTGAGTGCCAGATGTTCTCCTAAGCACGGTACTTGATGAGCCTTATCTCATTTATTCCTGCTACTAACCTTGGGAGATAAACACAATCCTGACTAGTTTATAGCTAAGGAGACTGAAGCTTAAAGAAGCTGGCCACAGATTCTCGGAGGCTAGGACAGTCTCAATCTAGATGATCTGATGCCCAAGGCCGTGCTCTTAATTCTCTTTCTGGCCTGTCTCATACTCCAGATCATATAGAGCAAGGAAGACCCCCAGACTTACTTCACCACATGTGATTCTGAAACTGTTTTTAGCACAATTTGACAAGTTCCTAAAGAAAAAGCTCTTCTCTATCATTTGTTAAAAATGAGACTAAATTTTTAAAGTGAACATTTTGATTCTTGATTAGACAGGGCATTCCAAATATGTAAATTATCAAGCCTTGGCTCGTAGCAATTGATTGATGGATGGATGGAATGAACAAGGAGCAAACCAATCAAGGAGTTTCCATTCCTACTCAGACACACAGCAGGTGAGCTCTCAATCCAAGGCAGCCTGTGGCCACCACCATGGCACCAAAGGGCTATAGCTCTTTTATTTTTTATTTAAACTGCTGGGACCTCCCAAGCTCTCACTAGCTGGCAGTTCAGTGACTCTGTAGTGATTCTTTTACGATTTGAGCTTCTGCACAGGCCTCAGCTGTGTCACATTGGGGTGCAGCCATCTGGGTTTAAGCCCACCTGCTTAGCTGTAAGAGGAGAAAGGCCATTGAACAAATTTTTCCTCTCTACCTCCATGAGATCAATTTTTTTTAGCCCACATATGAGTCAGAACATGCAATATCTTTCTGCGTCTGGATTATTTAACTTAACATTATGTCCTCCACTTCCATCCAAGTTGTTGCAAATGACAAATTGCATTATTTTTTATGGCTGAATAACATTCCACTGTGTAGCACAGTTTTTTTTCATCATTTATCTGTGGGTGGACACTTGGGTTGTTTCCCTACTGATACAGGATTTCCTCCATTCAGAGCTGGACAAAGACCCCTGTTTTCCAGGCCTAAGTGAACAGACTTTCTCTCCAAACTGCATTCTCTGAATACACAGGAGAAAAGCAGTTTTCCCAGTATTTCCTGTAAGCTGGGCCTCTTCTGGAGTATACATCTCACTGTTTTCTTTTTCCTGAGCTGAGGACTACATTCATTTGTTAATACACTCATTCATTCTCTAATCAACATTGAAGTTTGCTAAGTCCCACCTAAATGTAATTCTCAAGATTCCTCTATTTACAAAACAGTATAAAACCCCTAGACAAAAAGACCCTTGTGGGGATTCCTACTTGGGTCTTCCCCTCTCTGCCAGAAGCTGAGGTGCCTTTTCTTCCTTCTCTATTCCTTTTATCTAAGAAATTCTATCTTATCACTGATCTCTGTGGTTGGTGGGTTCATTCTTTTTTTTTTTTTTTTTTTTTTTTTTGAGACAGAGCCTCAAGCTGTCACCCTGGATAGAGTGCTGTGTCATCATAGCTCACAGCAACCTCTAATTCCTGGGCTCAAGCAAGTCTCCTGCCTCCACCTCCCAAGTAGCTGGGACTACAGGTGCCCACCACAACGCCTGGCCATTTTTTGGTTGCAGCCATCATTGTTGTTTGGCAGGCCCGGGCTGGATTCTAACCCACCAGCTCAGGTGTACGTGGCTGGCGCCTTAGCCCGTTGAGCCACAGGTGCTGAGCCGGTGGGTTCATTCTTCAAATCTCCAAGACCAAGGACCTACCGCAGAAAGAAATTCTGGTTTTGCTATTATGAGTAGAGCTGAAATGGACATGCAAGGGCAGATAGCTCCTCAATATACTGATTTCCCTTCTGATGGAAATACACCCAGAGGTAGGATTGCTAGATAGTATGGTAGGTCTATTTTTAGATTTTTTAGGAATCTCCACAGTTTTCCAAAAGCAGCACCAATTTACTTTTTCACCAACAGTGTACAAGGGCTCTTCTCTCTCCAATCCTCACCAGCATCTGATTTCACCTTCTCTTGAATTACTTTTGTCTATTTCTTCTTTTTTTTTTCTTTTGATGTGTAAAAATTTTCTCTTTTTTCACCTTCTATTTCTTGTAAGATATTATCCATTGTGTTCATAAGCTCCGGTGTTCCTTCTTGTTTAGTCTTTATTTCTAAAATGATTTTTACTGTAATTTCTAATTCTTTCCCAAAGTGTATCACCTTAATTCTGAGCTTTTCCAACTCTGATTCATGGAGTCCTTTCATGTATTGTGTCATTTTCTTAATGTCTTGGGTTGTTTTGACCTTTTTTTTTTTTTTTAGGACACATCTTTCTAGTGTGATTCCCATTGTCTGTTGGAGTATTATTCTCCTACTTGTTCTCTTCTTTTCTTATCATGGCATTGTATGAGATGTGACCTTAATACTTCCCTGTTGTTCATTTATATGTGAAATTAGTTTTCTTGAACTTTAAGAATGAGGCTGGATTCAGGGTCACTTTTCTAATTTAACAGAGCTCCCCCTTCTGTTGCCTTTCTGTAGTGTGCAAAAGCATGGTGGCTTTCGGAGATTTCTTGGCTCCTTTTCCCTTTTAACTGTTGGTCTGGACTTAACCCTGACCTCATCTCTGTTGTCCCTGTCCTGCTCAACAGCCACTCCACTGCCAGCTATTTCTGCTCTATATGGGGTCCAGAGCTGCGTTACAACTTCTCAGGGTCCTAGGCCTTTGTAGGTCCCTTCCTCTATTAAAAATGTCAAAAACTTGACAAACTTGATAGATAAAGATCTGTTTTACAATAAAACATTTTATTTGAGCTAAAAGTGCATATTTTCTGCTTATGATTTAAAAAAATTTGAAACATTCCCTAGATCCCTAAAAGTACTGTGGACCCCAGACATTTTATCTATGGTGCCTGATGGATGACTCAGTCCTAGAGGGACCCTGCCTCCAGGGTGCTGTTTGGGAGCATTGCTAGTGGCTGGGCTGCTCCAGGGTGTTGTTTGGGAGCATTGCTAGTGGCTGGGCTGCTCCAAACCCTTCTTAGTCATTGTGAGCTCCTTGCACTCATCTGATACTGAATTGTGCAGAACCCTCCCCATTTTAGCTGCTCTTCTTAAATTGGTCCACTGTGTTTTGCAGTGAATTAGGGCTGGTGTGTTGGCATGTTGACTATATAGCGGCTCATGTTCTCCACTCCTTGTATCCATGTATGCAACCCTGTCTTTTCACTCTGCATTCTCCTACACAGATGTGCCCACCATGCAGTTCCATCGGCCCTTGGTGGTTTGTCCCAACCTGCTTGTATTTTGATGTGCGTGGGACATGTTATGATCTAGCTGTACTGTAAATGTTGTCTGGGGAGTTTCGGCTTTTCTATCTAGTTTCTCTATCTCTTTTGATTTAGAGAGATTGAAAAACTGTCCTCCAGAGCTTTGAATAACTCAGGAGAACCTCTTCACTTGTTCTATAAATCTAAAGTAAATTCCTCTTGATCCCAATTATGCCCTCCTTTCTAAAACTCTAACAATAAAGGGTTGATTTGGAGGTGACAAGCACACTTTAAGCCAAAATTATCTTTGGAATGGCTAAGGGGAAGTACTTGGTTATTCACACATTGGAGTGGATTATTTTTGGAGAGGTTGGCTTCCCCGATCCATAGTCATATGGTGCTAAGAGGTGAGGGTGAGATGAAGGTGAGAGATAATTTTGGAGTTGGACACTGGTAGGGATCTGGCTTCTGGGCACACGGTGGGCATGGAGTAGGGGACTTGTCAGTAGGCATGGACGAACAGGGCGTTTTACATACTTAGATGTTTCCTGTCATCAGCCCAGCCTTAAAGAGTCCTATGTACTTGACAAGCCTTTATGTAGATTGAGAGGGTTTTCACTTTCATGCTGAGTTTAGTGAATAGTATTAACAGATATTTTGTACTGACTGAGGATTGCATTTTCATCCCCAGGCACTGGGATGTAGCTGTTTAAAACATTAAGCAGGCAGAAAAAGCCTTGTGCCATACAGATGCCAGATTATTCTTGATATTCTTGTGCCTCCTCACAAATGCAGCCATCTACTTAACTCTACCAAATTCCATGACCTTTCTAAATTAAAGAACAAAATAGAGTCTGGGCAAGTTATTTCAGGCATGTGTGTGTGCTGCTATTGTCTCACTGTTTCAAGCCCACCCTCTGCATTGTGCCTTGGGATGCTGGGGCTAGAAGTCTGCAAACTATATTTACCATAGTCCTGTAAACTACATTTCCCATAGTCCTGTGCAGCTGACTTCCTGTAAGGTTCTGCAAATGGCAGACAATTGGAAAGTAGGAGAAGGAAAAAAGGATTTTACATCCTGTTAGCAACAGTCCAGACTTAGAAGAGACAAAACATACAGCTCCCCCTTCTAGCTTCTGGGACACTCTCAATCTTGGCTAGGATGTGTTCCTGAGAATCCCCATCATCAGCCATCTGCTCTTTGCTGGTCAAACCACCACTGCACTTGTTTACCTCAGATATCTGAGATCAGGTATGCAGAGTTCTTCCTGTGAGCTCCTAGGTCATGGAAAACTCATACCTCTTTTCTTTAGTTCCCTTGGCCTTGGGGTGCCAGGTACTTTCTGTAGTTACCACTCCCTGGGCCACTTCAAGCCCAGGGGTTGCATTTGCTTCCTGTGATTACTGACATCCAGGTCACCTCAGCATCCTTTCTGCTCTCTCACCCTTCCAACTCATTCCTGGTAGGACATTTCTTCAGTTTAAAATTCCTAACAGTAATTTTTGCTTTCCTGACTAGTCATTTGTACCTGTTTTATAAGCTATACTTGTTTTTCAGCTGCTTTTATCAAATTGGTTTGCCATGAGTTCCAGCGAATTCACCTTGGTATAGCTTCTAAGCGTGGGGTGGGGTGGAAATTTGTGCTTTCCCTTTTCTTCAGTGGAAATTTTGTTTTTCACTTTTCCCCATTTTGAAGCTTAGTCAACCCGTATCTATTTAATGAGAACTTTTACATCCCTATCCAAATACTCAATTTATTGTTATAAGGGGAAATAATTTTATAACTCAATATTGTTAAAGCATCTAATATATATAAACCATTATGCCAAGAAAATTAGATTTGGGATAACAATGCTATTTTAGAAGTAGGATAAAGGGATTAGAAGATAAAACCTAAGAAGAAAGATCAAATAAATGACTATCATTTCTCTAAAGAGGACAGAAAGGATGTTTAATACCAGAATTATGAATGATTTTATGGGAGATAATACACAGAAATTCTACATATTCACCTTGGGATGGCAGATGACTGCATTTTGGGGGTCAAATGTGGAATAGAGGCTGAATAACAAAAGATTCCTTGTAATGAAGATTGTTAGCAAAATGAGCTACTGAGAAATAATGGGAACTCTCAATTCTCTGAACACATATCCTATGTATATGTATACATTCTGAATATACAGGGTGGAGATATAGTTCATGTGCATCTTACAATGTTAAATTATTTTTAAATTGCACAGGAACTTTGTGCTCACCTGTATATATTTACGTACATGTACATACAGGTATATGGTTCTTGTCTGGAATGAGCCACTGGAGTCCTGCCGAGGGCATGGTATGACCTCGTAACTTTTGTATGGCTTTTTCAGGTTTTAGGTCTGTCCTTCCAAGAATTTATGATGTTCTTAGCTTTATTCACTCCTTGCTCTTGTTTTGTTGGTGAAAAGCATACCGAGTGATCTGGAAGGGGCTGCTAATTGATTTTTAAAAAATGCATTTTGTCCCTGGTCACTAATTGATTGATGGAACAGCTGCAGGTCTGACAAACACCAGGTTGAAAGCACTTCCCACTATGGGGTGATCTGTTGCCAAACATTATTGCTTTAATTTGTCAATCCCCAAAGCGTACCTTTAGATATTCCCAGAGATAGGAGTTGTGTTTTATTTAAAAATATTTCTTCATGGTCTTTAAAATAATGTCACCCTGAAAAATCATTAAATAAAAGTGATTTAACCTTAGCAAAGTATATAAAGTTAAGGTCTGCTATTATAAGTCAGTTCTCAAGAGTTCAGAAGTCTGAGGCTGATTATCAAATAAATAATTTCAGATACCAAAAATTTTTAAGTCTTAAGAGACTTCAATTGGTTAATAATGAAAATAATTGTAACCCAGGAATCAGATGGACTGAATCAACATTGACTTTATGAATATGTAGCATATTGAAAGTATTAAATTTTACTACAAAGTTATAAACTATATGCCTTTTCCTCAAAGATACTTACAGCTAATACTATATATTTACATTTGATAGCATTGGCTAAAACCCCTTAATAATTAGCATGACACTAATAAATAGAAAATCATAATAGTGATCTATGAAAAATAGAACCTCATAAGTAATATCATATTAAAGGATATGATTACAAATTAGGCAAATATTATGTTTATTACTCAGACTATGAGATGAACTAAAATTGAGACCCTAGACTCCTGAAGTAACTGAAGGATTATATATATTTTTTAGTAGCCAAAGGGGTGAGAAACAGAAAAATATTGCTTTCTGTCATATGAGAGTGAGTCCAACAGTTTTAACAACCAGTAGCTCCTCACTGGGCATAGGCCTCTTGTTAGTTATTGCTGCTAGCAGGGAGTACAGGCCAGTGTTAGCACCTTAATTGATTGTTAGTTGATTTTCATTTTCTTTCGAGTTCCTGCAGTTGTATCTGCAGAGATTTAGGTTGGGGGATACCTTGGGTCATCTACAGAAGTCTCTTTCTCTGACCTTTTCTAAGCTGAGACTGAACCAGGAGACCTGATTTTTGGCATGACTCATAAGTCCGTAGCTATATGGCATGAACTTGACAAAGCAATCTAAAGGCTCCGTGCCGAAGATCACCTGTTTGTAAAATGGTTGCGCTAGTCTGTTCAGGTGGCTGTAACAAAGTGCCACAGACGAGGCGGCTTCCACACAGCAGAAGTTTATTTTCTGGAGTTCTGAGGCTCTGAAGTTTAAAATTAAGGCACTAACATATTCGGCGTCTGGTAGGGGCCCATTTCCTGATTAATAAACAACAGTCTTCTCACTGGGTCCTCAGATGGTGGAAGGCATGAGGGAGTTCTTTGGGGGTCTCTTTTATAAGAGAGCTAATCTCATTCATGAGGGCTCCACCCTCATAACCTAATTACCTCTCCAAAACTATACCTCCTAATATGACCTTGGAAGTTCAGATTTCAACATAGGAATAAATTTGGTAGGAAGATATATTTTTGGTCCATTGCATTGGTGTTCTCTCTCTCTCTCTCGTGGCTTTCGTTATTTTAAAGCAAGGAATACTGTCTTTCAAATGCATTCATACAGAGAAGCCCAATATATTCTTATATTAAATAAATTGAAGTGGATTTTCTCTGTTGAAGAAGTGGTGGGGACAAGGCTGAGTGACCTAAATGTCGCTGTACCACTTTATCTACCTTCCTGCTTCTTGGTAGCCCTTGGGGGTACTTCAAGAAACCCTGGGGGTGACAAGGGATACCATCTGACCATAAAATCAGATGACTCATATAATCTCTTCCAACTATATACTATAGCTTTTTTTTTTTTGGAGACAGAGTCTCAAGCTGTCTGTCACCCTTGGTAGAGTGCTGTAACATCATAGCTCACAGCAAACTCTTGGGCTTAAGTGAACCTCTTGCTTCAGTTTTTCTATTTTTAGTAGAGACAGTATCTTGCTTTTGCTTGGGCTGGTTTTGAACTCACGAGCTCAAGCAATCCACCCATCTCGGCCTCCCAGAGTGTTAGGGTTATAGGTGTGAGCCACAGTGCTCAGCCTTATGCTACAGTTATAATCTAAATTTCTTTTGTGATCCAGAAACTGTATGGATTTTTTTTCCCCATAATTAATTTGTAAATATAAGATTTAAAGTATTCAAAATTTAGCCATTGTAGAAAAATGTACTATGTGTTTTGTCTGGAGTCGAGTTGGTGGAGTAAAGTTGTTTTTAGGAATATATATATATACACACACATACACACACACACACACACATGCATATTTCTTTCGGTATGTGTCTTCTGACTGTGTGGTGATAGGAAGGTAATGAGCTCACATGAAGTAGTTCAGAATTTGACAATGCACTTTCAATTCAGTTTCATTCATGAGCATTTATAGAGCACCTACTGGGCAGAAGCTACTGGGCAAAACTGGACAGCAGGCTCCCAATTGTTACAAAGACTCTGTCCTTGATTTATTTTTGAAGCACTCCAAGATTTTAAACTTTTTAATACATTCTAAGTGTAAAAAGTGTAAGGTACCTAGGGGAAAATTCGTTGAAGCACAGAGAATAAATAAATCCGCCAATAAATGTCACCAAATAGGTCAAACGTCTTGTGGCCATGTATGGGCAATGTGTACCAAGGGTCAAGTAAAACTGTCCCTGAATGGAGAGCTATTTTGTCCTTCTTGTTTATTAATGTCGATCCATCTATACTAATGGATTTAGCATGAAAGGAAGTAAGGTGGGGGTCGGGAAGTGAGCGTCACTAAACCTCAGACTGCCATTAATATTAATGCTGTCTTCATACAGTACTAGCTGGTGCAACACAGCCTAAAAGCTTAATACAAGAAAAATAGTTCTGATGCTTCCTTATTATGTATTCATTGACATCAAGTGCCAAACAGTCTCATTTTATAGCACACACCTTCATTTTTATCCAACAAAGAGGAAATTTCTCTTCATTATGAGTTAGTCACCGTAATGATTATTTGTTCCCCCAAAGTTTATTATTTTAATGTTTAAACAATTTTTCCATCTATTGGTCCACATTAACCCTGAATGAAAATAGACTTAGCTTGTAGGAATTAATTTATTTGGTGAATCCACAGAAAAATGAATATTTCTTTTCATTAGTAAATTTTCACTTATATTCTTTGAATTCAATCATTATATTCCGGCAGCCCACGGGCACAGGCAGCCCGCAGGTGCGAGGACACTCTGAATGTGTTTGAGTGATCAGCTCAGTTTGTGCCTATGACTTTGTCTGGTTAGCAATTCTGTCCTGAATTCCTTTGTGAAACCCAAGATTTAAAAAAAAAAAAAAAAAAAAAAAAAGCATTGCTCTATTTCTTCTTTGGACCACACTACACTTTGGTAGAACTCAAAATACTCACATACAATGTTAGAATTATCTTAGAGACAAAGGATCAAGGCAAAGAAAGATCAGAGGACTCGTTGAAAAATAATAAATAATTGGTAAAGTTGGTAACTTCCAAGGCCTCCTTGCCTCAATTCTTGATATTCAAAAGATGCCTTTTGCATTTCCTGGAGTCGTAACCTATGATTTAGAGACCAGTTTATCTATTAGAGTGCTCAAACCAAAAGCAAATGTGCACTGCTGGTTCAAGCCTCTAATCCCAGCACTCTGGGAGGCCGAGGCAGGAGGATCCCCTGAGCTCAGGAATTCAAGACCAGCCCGAGCAAGAGTGAGACCAGGTCTCTACTAAAAATAGGAAAACTGAGGCAAGATGATCCCTTGAAGCCAAGAGCTTGAGGTTGCTGTGAGCTATGACAGCAAAGCACTCTATTCAGGGTTCCAGAGTGAGATTCTGTCTCAAAAATAAATAAATAGGAGCAGTGTGAAGAAGAGGTGTCGAGAACGGCTCCCCGGACCCACGGAAGCCCGTGTGTCGCTGCATCCCCGCGTCCCCGGCCTACGTCCCACCGCTGTAGCCGCCATGCCCGAGAGAAAGGCCGAAGGGGCAGCTGGAGGAGATAAAGCCCAGGCTCGGGACGAACCCCAGAGAGGACCCGCAAGGTTGTCCGCTAACCCTGCTCCTCCAAAGCCAGAGCCCAAGCCTAAAGAGGCCCCTGCAGAGAAGGGAGAGAAGGCGCCCAAAGGGGAAGGGGGGCCGGCGCCCGCGGAGGGAATTTCCCCCAGAAAGTGGAGCCGCCGATGCGGACCG